>NQII01005241.1:11372-106040 GCA_002778355.1 Clitarchus hookeri | reverse complement strand
AAAAAAAAAAAAAAAAAACGTTTGGCGTGGAAACAGGCGTTTGGTGCTTATTGTTTGGGTCATAGCACACAACACAAAATATGAAGAATTACGTTCTAATATTTCACTTTCTCTATATACTTTAAATTGTACTAATAAAGCTCGATAAAATTCTAACTGATAATACCGTAAGCACAAATTTTTATTTAACTCTTTTTGGAGACATATGACAGTTACTTAGTTATGTCTGCGCGCTAATCACGGGAGACAGAGGGCGAATTGTGACATTTTCTTAAATACTTCTTAAGTAGCTTTTCAAATGCGAGATTTCACATTTAAAAACAGTCACAGTATACAAAAGCAATATGATGGATTCGGACAACGCTAGTTTATAAATAGTGACATCACAAGTGGGACCAAGTGTAAACTTTAATTTACGGTTTCAGGCGCTGCAAACAATACATTTTTCTACGAGTGCCACATCACTTGTTTCTTTATCATGACCAATCGTGTTCGGTTTTAGTAATACAAACCTTTCATAACCTGGAACCATAGCGTGTATAAGGGGCAGAGCGATCTCGCTGGCTGCGAATAACCAATATCCGAATCAGAAAAATAGGACTGCTTTTCTATCAATACGACTATCATAAACGACGTGGATAGTAATTGAGGTTATAACACTTTTAATGTAAACAAGCGCTAGGAGGTGGTTTTACACTTCCTCTAACTAATTTTAATCCAATTAGATTAAACTCGAATTATAGTCTATTGACTGTTTCTTCACACTTTCTGAATCTAACTTTTGAAAAATCACACAGTGTATGGCGTGTTTGGTTGTTTCCTAGATAGTCCAAGGTCACGAGCTTTTTATACTTGTGTTAACATCAAAGTACCTTATTTTCAATTAAATCCAACTTTTACTACTATTCTATTTATAAACTATAATATTTTATTTATAATTAATATGAATAAAACAGGGGGAAAGTAGATGTGTTGGTAATGCCTAGTAAGAAATAGTTCTTACGCAAAATATTATTACACTGAGTGCGCACGAATGCAGTGCGTTGTCCCTTTGGTGTAATTTTCTAGACCATGTTAAGCTTGTTTGCTTGGAGCCGAGGAATATTCTGGAAGTAGAACTTGAGCACGGCATCAGAAAAGATGGAAGTAACCGAGAATGGACTAAAATAAAATTATTTCATTCATATAAAAATGATTGTCTTTGGAAAATTGAGATATAAACAAACACGTTCATCAGTGTTGACCATGTGACTTTGACAGTTGTGTAGGTATGGGGTAGGTCAACGTTGGATATATGCGCAAAAGAATGATTGGTCTAAATCATCTTTAGTCTATGCCTGGAATAGTAGCACCGTTCAAGTATCAGTTACACACATACAAGATTATTGGGACATAGAGTACTGAAGAATACAGAGGTGAAACAGCGTCTTATATTCCGCAAACTCCAGCCGCACGTGTCAGCAATATGCCGGAACGTTGGAACGTTGTTCGCCATTCAGTGCTTGGTAACTTGCTTACCAGTAGGCAGGCCGGCCGATAAGGCATTTTTCGCAGCAAGCAGTAGCCAATCGGAAAAAAGGCCGGTTCCCAGAGCCTCGCGCAGCCAATCAGCAAATGGGTACGCCGATATCAAAGGAACAGCCACCCCATTTCGTCTCTGTGTATACTTGTCTACTCAATGATTGAGAACTTAGTGATCATTGAAGAAATTTGAACGGCTCATATATAACATCGAGGTCTTCAGGGCCGATGAAGGTGAAGAGAGGTGAGTATGGAGCAGCGCCGGAATGGAAGGGCAGGGAAGATGGGAGATCCCCGAGAAAACCCACTGACCAGCGGCATCGTTCGGCACGATACCCATACGATAAAAACCTGAAGGTGACCCCACCGGGAATCGAACCAGGTTCGCCTAAGTGAGAGGCGAGTAGTCTAACCACTACCCCACCGCGGCCCCTTGGGTACTGGGTCTTGAAGTGTGCAGTGCCAGCCGCCAATAATAATCTTCATGTGCGTTGAGTAGCTAGTTTTGTAAAGTGGGTCTGAATACGTTAAGAGAGAACTCGGGCACGGGCTCAGGTGACGTTCCCCTGTGCGCGAGTTTACATAACGTCGACGCGGTGAAAATTTCGCGTGCCTCAACTCCGGGCGGAACGGGTTGAAGGAAACTGCGAGGGTCCGCAGGTAGTGTATCCGAGGGGCAAGGTGCGCGCGCAAGATTTTGGCGGACGTGTGGCAGCTCACGCCACGAGCGACGACCCTGTGGGGGTTAGTGGTACGGCGGCCCGCTTAGCTTCCTGTTGCCCGCCAGCACACGCACGCACGCACGTCGTCGCACCGTCTGCCAACCTGCTGACGTGAGCAATACCCGTTGTCGCTACTGTTTGCGGAATGTCGATCGACGTCGTACCAATAGCACAGAGAAGATATGTATATATAAGCTGTTCATGATTATCTGAGCACTTTTAATATCGACCACTGAAAAATGTCACTACCCTTATCTGCGTATATTTCAACGGCTAAACTGACTGGCTTGCACCCAGTCTAGTTGGTAACGACGGAGAATGTAGTTCCACGTCTTGGCGTTAAATTAAAAGTTTTAGTTAAACATTTGTGAAACCTAAAATTATTTATTTTTCTTTCCGTTTTTTAATACATGTAACTCTAGTTTTGAAAAAAAAAATGAATTTTCAATAATTTCATATTTTTACTTGACTGACTCATAAATATAGTGAAAGGCCCATGGCAGTGTTAATTGTACTTATGATGGAAGAATTCACAATGTGCATAAAAGTAGTTCTTAAGTAATACTTTCAAAAGTGCTTAGTTTACCGTGGAAAGTCTTTACAGATTTTTTTTACATGACCGGCCATAGGTTGAATCATGCGCGCCTTACTTTCCACCTCAGCAACTTGTTACGAGTTGTGGTCAGGCCCTTAGCTGAGCGGCCTGCCTGATCACAACTTCACTTATTTATCCAGGACACGGGCCGTGATAGCTGAAATTAAATATGAAATCGCAAACCACAGAAAACCCCCGCCTTCGGCCAGTAAACGGGGACAACACAGCCGATATAGGGCAGCGTAGTCCGTGGGCGGTGTCTTTTGTCGTCGGGCCATTGGAACGAGAAGACCACTGAAGATGGGTGTGTCCTACCGACGACTTGCGCCATCTTAATAAGCCTCCGGAATATTGAACAAGATGGGGACTCTCCAATTAGGCTTTACTCAAAACGCGGCTGGTTAAATCTTTATAAAATATTATAATTTAATATTTCAGTATATTAGTATCGCGCCTCCCGTTTATATTCAATCATATTTATATTGAAATAATATTGTACAACCTTAATGTTAAAGAAATATCTTTTATGTAGTTTTTATTACATAACTCTTATCAATAACTTGTTACGCCCCTATATCCCCGTTAAGGATAATATCAACTAAATATCAAAATCATAACAGAATGTGCCCTTTCTGGGGAATTTCAGGGGTATAAGTTATCCTTTGCTTGTACAGATTTTCTTTATATATATATATATACACACACACACATACAATACACAGAGGTGACAAAATTCATGGGATCGCAATATGCAAATATACAGATGGCAGTAGTATCGCGTACAAAATGTATAAATGGGCAATGTATTGGTTGGGCTTTCATTTGTAGTCAAGTGATTCATGTGAAAAGGTTTCTGACGTGATTATGGCCGCACGACGGGAATTAACAGACTTTGAACGCGGAATGGTAGTTGGAGCTAGACGCATGGGACATTCCATTTCGGAAATGGTTAGGGAATTCAACATTCCGAGATCCACAGTGTCAAGAGTGTGCCGAGAATACCTAATTTCAGGCATAACCTCCCACCATGGACAACGCAGTGGCCGACCGCCTGCATTTAATGACCGAGACCAACGACGTGTGTACAGAATGGTCAGTGTTAACATACAAGCAATACTGCGTGAAATAACAGCAGGAATCAATGTGGGACGTACGACGGACGTGTCCGTTAGGACAGTGCGGTGAACTTTGGCTGTACTGGGCTATGCCAGCAGAAGACCGACTCGAGTGCCTTTACTAACAGCACGACATCGCCTGCAGCGCCTCTCCTGGGGTCGTGACCATATCAGTTGGACCCTAGACGACTGGAAAACCGTGGCTTGGTCAGATGAGTCCCGATTTCAGTTGGTAAGAGCTGATGATAGGGTTCGAGTGTGGCACAGACCCCACGAATCCATGGACCCAAGTTGTCAATAAGGAACTGTGCAAGTTGGTGGTGGCTTCATAATTGTGTGGGCTGTTTTTACATTGAATGGACTGGGTCCTCTGGTCAAACTGAACCGATCATTGACTGGAATGGGTTATGTTCAGCTACTTGGAGACCACTTGCAGCCATGCATGGACTTCATGTACCCAAACAAAGATGGAATTTTTATGGATGACAACGCGCCATGTCAGCGGGCCACAACTGTTTGCGATTGGTTTGAAGAACATTCTTGACAATTCCAGCGAATGATTTGGCCACCAAGATCGCCCGACATGAATCCCATCGAACATTTATGGGACATAATCGAGAAGTCAGTTCGTGCACAAACTCCTGCACCGGCAACACTTTCGCAATTATGGACGTCTATAGAGGCAGCATGGCTCAATATTTCTGCCGGGGACTTCCAACGACTTGTTAAGTCCATGCCACGTCGAGTTGCTGCACTTCTCCGGGCAAAAGGAAGTCCAACACGATATTAGGAGGTATCCCATTACTTTTGTCGTCTTAGAGTACATATACTTTACATTTTTAGCCTATGGCTTCCTGTTGTCGAACCACATTATTTTTACTTTTTTTTTATTTAATAAATGCATCTCACCACATAAGTGACTTGTCATTTATATCTATTTTTGCCCTTTAGTTGTTGCCTTTGGTGCCCGGAGTATGGAAATGGCGTGGTTGACCTGCCATCCACCGCCGTACCCCACACATCAAGGGGATTGTAATTCTATATGCTATGCCTTCTATAGTGGCACTAACTACATAAAGTAGATACGTACGCGGACACTAAATGGCGCTTCGGTTCCTCTGATGTGGGCGCATCCATTCTCTGAATGGCTTCGTGAGGCTCTGGGATCGGACCTTGCATCTGATTGGCTACTGCATTCTGCGAAAGTTTTCCTATTGGCTGGTCTGCTGGTTAGAGAGTAGATTACCAGGCGCTGATTGGCAAACAGCGTTCCAACTTGTTGCTGGCCAGTGGCGCCATTTTGCCGGCGTGTGCGGCTGGAGTTCGCGGTATAAGCGCCTGCTTAACCTCTGTACTACTGAGTACTATGTGCCAAAAGTTAAGGGACTGGAAAAAGTATCTTTCTGTTACGTTTATAAGTGGACCAAACTGTAGATTATCAGACACGACCAGGACGAACACTGAGCCAGTAAAAGACCAACAGTGAATCAAAACCTGAATCCCGTGCCATCTGGAATGAAGTAAAAAAGGCGCTACCCACTGGGACAACAACAAACTAATAGCCGAGGCTCAAATATACTTAATTTAGTGGAGTCTATCCTACAGGTCGTTGAATTCATGAAATTTTCCGGTTCTTACTAAAAGAAAAACTGTTAAAAGTTTGGTAAGCCGGGGTTACCGGTCACACGTCAGCACACCTGACTCGCGTTATGAAGGTCGTCCGTTTGGTGTGCTATTCCGTCACTCTGAGCATGTGTTGACTCAACTAATTAATATTTGTTATTTTTTTTTCAGTCTCCTATCCATTAAAGAAATGTTGACTGCTTTGTTTTTTGCCTAGTGCTATCGGCCATCACTTTGACATATCAAATAATGTAAATAAAATCAAATGCCCAGAAATAAGTATACTACATGAAGGCAAATCTTTATATAGCCGGTATGAACCTATTTGACTAATAAGAATTTGGTGAAGGGGGAAACAGCAGTGAAGATTAACGTATGTTGTAATAATTGTACTATGACCAATAGAAGGCTGGATTATGAGTTATTGTTGAAAACAGCATCACTCGTTAATGTAAAGACATATATTCTCTGTATTTTTTCTTTAAAGAGATCAGAAAAGATGTACGTATTTGTTTTTGTTCCTGAGGGTCCCTGCTTAACGTCCGAAAAGATAAATAACAAAACGCCCGTAGGACAGTGTACCATATGGTGGGGATAATACCTGTAGGTGAGTGATATCGTCATTCCTGAAATTTGACATGGATGGAGGAGATTTTCGGAATGCATTCATGGGAGACTGGCAGAACCAAGAGGTTTTTTTCGGGGTACTGGCCAGAATGGTGCCGCCCCGAG
The DNA here is from genome assembly GCA_002778355.1 of Clitarchus hookeri. Classification (NCBI taxonomy): domain Eukaryota; kingdom Metazoa; phylum Arthropoda; class Insecta; order Phasmatodea; family Phasmatidae; genus Clitarchus; species Clitarchus hookeri. Next base: position 99,732 of record NQII01005241.1, on the reverse strand, counting down.
CTAAACCCCCTAAGAAGCAAATGGGTGAAATTCCTGAGGAAGCTGATGCACCAGTTTTCGATATGGAAGAGCTACCATCAGTTGTGTATCAATTGAAGAATGTAAAAGCCCCAAGCTATAATTGTTTGGGGGCAGAAATAATAAAAAGAATATTCTCAAGAATAAAACAGGAATTGCTGAAGATCTACAATGACTGTCTCAACTCTGGCGTGTTTCCGATCCCATGGAAAAAGTAAAGTCTGCTGCTCCTGAGAAAGGAAGGTAAGAAGGATCCTGAAGATCCAAAATCCTACCTACCTCTAACATTGCTTGCGGTACTTGGCAAAGTCTACGAAAAGCTAATAAACAGGAGACTTATAATGGCTTTAGAAGCAGAAGGAACCCTCAGCGAGAAACAATAGGGTTTCTGCAAAGGAATTGATACAGGATTCGCTCTGCGCGATGCAATGAAATATGTGAATAACAGTCAGGCAAAGTATATACTTGGGGTGCTCCTGGACATAGCAGGGGTTTTTGACAATGCCTGGTGGCCAGAAGTAATGTATCATCTGAAGAGGAAGAGATGTCCACTGAACATCTACAGGATAATTTTGGACTTATTCGCAGGAGAGAGCACATATTCTAAGCAGAATTTGCAATTGAAAAAAAAAGGCTCACAAAGGGATGTCTCCAGGTGTTGGTCCTTGGTTCGATCTGACGGATTCTTAGAGATAGGTCTTATGCCGGGGTGTATGGCCTTCGGCTATGCAGATGATGGCATCGTCCTCATACCAGGAAATGCAAGGCGGCAGTTTGAAGAGAAGGCAGAAGTTATAATGCAGAAGATTTGAACATGGTACAAACGAGTGAAGCTGGAATCCTTCACATCTAAGACGAAGACCATGCTGCTCAAAGAAAAACTGCAGAGGCCGGCGACTGTACGCTTTGGTGGAGACTCGGTTGAATGCGTGCATGAGATTAAATATCTGGGAGTTATTATGGATGAAAATATGTGCTTCCTGAAGCACGTAGAGTATTTTACCAGAAAGGCTGTGGTAGTCTTTCAGAGGTTAAGGAGTATTGATAACACAGCTGTGGCCCAACTTTTAGAACACTTAGATTTATATATAAGGCAGTGTTCGAGGCCATTATATCATATGGGGCCATTATATGGTATAATAGAGTTGAGCTTGTGAGGCATAAAAGGAAGCCCATTAGTGCTCAAAGGGCAGCACTGCTGACCGTCACTAAGGCATATAGGACAGTGTCCAATGAGTCATTTCCTGTCTTGGCTGGAGTGTTTCCAGTGGATAAACTGGTTAGATACAGTGGCATTGTGGCGTAGAAATCACGGACTGTCAGAATATCGAAGATAGAACAACAAGAGGTAATGGACGAAGTTCTCCAGAAGTGGCAAGAAGAATGGGAAAAATGTGTGAAAGGGAGAGTTACATACGAGCTGTTACCGAATGTGGAAAAAAGACTTGAAATTGAATGGATCACTCTCAACCATTACAGTGTACAAATATACACTGGCCATGGAAACTTCAAGGCCAAACTTCATAATCTGCGGTTGGTGGAGTCACCGTTGTGCGATGTGTGTGGATTGGATGACACACTGCAGCACTTCATCACAGAGTGCTTGAAAATGAAAGACATAAGGCAATGTCTGCAAGAGTTCAGAGAAAGAAAGGGCATTCACTTGGACTTGGAAAATATACTAACAGATCAAGCTCTTCACAAGATATGGAATGAGTTTGTCACGAAATACTACAAGAAGAATACAAAAAGTGGCGAGAAGCGCTTTCCGAAGACCCACGAGGGGGCATTCGGGTAACGGCTTCAATGTAAGAAGTCGGATTATCCTTGATTGTCGAGGAGGACAGGTTTTACCGAGAAAACCTGCAGAATACAGAGTATGGCACTAATAACGGCGAATGGGCCTAAGAACAGAAGAGGAAAAAGTGCCGTGCACTGTCTTACTCATCCGAGTACAGTTACAGAATGCGGGAGGATGGAAGGTGTGCTGGCCTTCGGGTAGTAAAATCTGGCAGAACCAAGAGATAACTCCCAAACTATTGGCAACGTGAGTACGGATGGGAGGCTGATGATCAAGGTCACCGAAGCACCACTGACGCGTAGTCACCTCCAGCAAATGTTGAGATGGCAGGGCCTCCCCATTTCGGATGCTACCCGAGCAGACTAGTGAGCGAGGACGGTGTACGTAAACTTTTAAAAATCTCAGTATATTTACGGGATGTTTTACGTAAACCTACAGTTTATATATGGAAACGCGATGTGTAATAACGAAAAACGGAGCTGACATCCATAAATACAACATACGGAAAGTATCCGTGTTTCCTATACAGTTTAGAGCTTCAGGAACGAACAGTGCCGAGTTAACATGAAGCTTCCTTCACCATTGTAACCAGAAAATTTGCGATTCTGCGGCTGTTGGGATATTCACACTTTTAAACATATTCCTTCAAACATAAGAAAAAAAAATTGCGTCAGGTATATTTAACAATGAGCAATACCTTGACCCATTAATATCCAGTACCTATACACAATTATGCACGTTACGCACGTGTAGGCAATTAATGAACTGCACTGCAAACTACGAAGCTCAGTGAACAATGATCTTACCTATGGGTAAATTATTCGCAAACAGTCTTACAGGGCTTGATCATAATTTGTTTAATATAACCTTTGCTGAAAATATAGCCTACAGCTTATTGGCTATGACAACGAAACAAGTTTTGTGTAGACCAGTACAGCACGCGTCATAAAACTTTTTGTTTGCAATACCAAAAAACGAATATTAAAATGGGTTTGAAAAGCCTAACACTAAAAAATTACTAGACACTTATATTCCTATAAATAACGTATTCACACCCAAACGTTTTATAATAACGTATGTGAGTCACCGTAACGAATAAGTGTAATCACAAGATTCACGTTCATTAATCTCACTCCAAGATAAAATGATTTAATTTTCTCAAATTTGTTTATTTTTTGAAAACAAGAATGCATCCGTATAACGAAAATTACCATTTTCCGTATCTTTATTTAAAACCGAAATAAAACTAGATATCAAATTTTCTAGAGGTCCCGCGAATTCGCGGTAAGTTCTGTGAAATTCGCGGCAAGTCCGTTATTGAAAAAGCAACGTGCCCGTAATTTTACGGACAGTTCTGGATAATGTTTTAATAACATTTTCCTGTAAAATGACGGGAAACATTTTTGACACCTAATCTATAGATCAGCTGGTACAACAGAAGGAAGCGGCCTGCCGTGGCAGCATTGTGTGGGGGAGCTCGACTTTCGTGACCGATAGACATCTACTTTGTCCCGCCCCCTTTTGCTTCATCACTGCCGGCAGTTTCGGCGATGATTTCGCACACCATCTTCAAGGAACGAATATCGTGTTCCGTGAAGATGACGCTCCGGGTCATCGTCGCTGTAGGGGGGCGAGGAAACCTCCGCCGTACGACTCACTACCAAAAACAGAAGTCTTTCATGTATAGATGATTCGCGGCTAACTGAGCACTGCTGAAATCCTGGCTTAGGTTATATTACTTGTTTACTGTTGAATCCTTCAATAACCACTGCCACATTTTATTTACTGGCGTACAAAGGATTAAGTTATTCTTTGAATTATTTAAACACGTTGAATGCAATTAGGTTAACCCTCTATTCCCTCATTAATTTAAAATCTCAAGTGTTGTAAATAAGAAACATTTTGATGACCGCTGTACTTAAGATAGCAAAGACCTTGTTTAGTTATCGTAAACAATAAGCTATAAGCTTCGTGTTCTGTGATCAGTGATATGAATCAGTCATAACGTAGAGCAATAGCACAGTTTATTGATCAGCTACCCACAGAGAAGATCATTGGGCTTGATGCCTCTCAGAGTACAGTGATGGCCAAATATAAGCTTCCGCTGCAACATTATAGACCATTGTCTACAATGGGCATGAAAGAGTTAATGATTATCTGGCACTTTCAGAAGTGTTTCCAGTCGGAGATAATCCCACAGCTTCAGAAGTAATGAACAGTTTACAGCCAAGTTAAGACAAACCTGATCAGTCACAGTGACAGCAGTCTACCTTACAGATGCCTAAAGCCGCTAAATTTTTGGTAATTTCAGATGCCAGATCAACCCTCGCAGACATCCCATATGTGTGTTGTTATGCCGCAAAAGATTCCACTGTTCTTTTTTTGCGGGAAGAGCAAGTTTGAACTCTACAACTTTCACAAGACGTACGTTGCGTGAGACTGTTTTACGAGAAGGGTTTTTAATTTGTCAGAATTTTCTAGGAATGAATTTAATCCAGATAGGTTGCTAGAGAACGTTGCCTGCAGTGCATTATACATACGTCAAAATAGTTTGCTAGGATAGTAGGCGCATTACAAAATACGCTAAAATATGTCGCGGTATTATGTATAGACAAAATGTATTTCCATTCTATACGTTCTCTTGGGTCATGAGCAACCCCTAGTAACTCAGAAAACCTAGTGGTGCAAAACTTTTTAGAGGCGTGTATAACTATGTGAATATGCGTCAGTCTAACCAGATTTATTTGAGCAAATTCAACTCTGTAAGGGCATTATCCGATTTGTTTTAAAGGCTATTATCATCTATTTGCTTGGGATATTATCAAATTTGTAATTATTAAAAAAAGTAACAAATATTACATTGATCCCAAGTGATTAACAACAAATGATTTAATTAATATTACCTTCGGACAATCTAGCGAGCCATGTGTTATGCTTTGACCGAGATAATTTTTAATAATACACATTAAATGACTTTCATCACCCAAAACTCGCAACGCCATTATGATTTCCATCCCTCTCCCTTTAGAAGCTGGCAAAGGCTCGGTTTTGGACGCTACCAAGTCCTATCCGTACCGCGAAGGAAAAAATAGCGGGATGTTAACTTCGTCACCCTCGTAAGTCATCATCGTGACACCGGAGGAAACCCGTTAACCAACAGCGGAAGTTGAAGAACGAATTCAACGACGGTTTCGTGACGCAAAATCAATAAAAAGATAAAATGCCGGTGACTCATAATTTAAAAAGTGCGCAAGCACTTTGCTGATTAGCAAGGGAACATCTTCTTCCTGCTCGTTAGACCAGGCAAAGGAATCAGAAATAGAGAAACTAAACGGGTGACAAAGAAAAAGAAAGTTGTCTCAAACGTAATTAAAAAAAGCACTGCTTGCATTGGTAGAAAGCGTGTATTCGTAGGCGTATTGCTCTCAAGCACATCTCTCAAGTTTCAATATTTTCTTTACTCATACTGTTTCCTCGTCGTCTCCTAACTCTATTTTTCTATCAGGTATTACGTCATCGCTTGGCCAGTGACAAACCATGCCCACGCACCCGTTCCTGGATGCTGGACAGGCGATCATTTCAGGTTTACGTGCTTGCGATTTAGAGCAAAGAATTTCGCGAAAGGTGCTTTTTACTTCCAAACCAATCATGTTTGTCAGGGAGTGGATTTTTTTTATAACTTGGTACTACACAGGATATCTTCGGAGCGTTCGTCATTCAAAAAGACAAACGCAAAGTTCAGACATCCGGTTTATTCTATACGGTGCAAACATTTCTCCATGGTGTCTGCATATATATTTATTCACCGATGTCGTGTTCATTTATAGTACGTGGATCGTCATTGAGTGCTAACTATGTAGCATAGTTACTAATACACACGTTTTCTACATAGAAGAAACAAATTTAGCTGTTAGTAATTTTTTCTAATAAATGAACTCGCAGTGAATTTAACAAAAAAAAAAAAAAAAATTGGAAACCTTCAACATAGCCCAAACGGCTTTCGCATACTGATAAATACGAAAATGTGTTACTAAACTTGGACGGGATACTTTTGTTTTCACATCCATAACATTTTGGTCACGCCTCAAAGTTCCGCAGTTTCATGTAGATCGACGAAAGCGTTTACATTGAATCTTATTTCCTTTCATACACCAAGTCTAACTTAGATATTTATCTAATCCTATTCAGTAGCTGCATGGTATTTGATTGGTACCACTTGGAGGAAAACCCTCATAAGAAACATCTGGGAGACCTTAGCCACAGAGTAGATAAGTGCACAGAGACTAAATTACGCGGCGGTTTCTTTGACGTAGGCGTGCCCATTCTCTGATTGGCTTCACGAGGCTCTGGGAAAGGGCCTTGCGTCTTAATTGCCACCGCATGCTGCGAAAGGTATCCTATTTGCTGGCGAGCACGTTCCTAGGTGCTGATTGGCGAAAGGCGTTTCAAAATGTTGCTGGCCAGTGACGGCATTTTGCTGGCATGTCCTGCTGCTGGAGTTCGCGGTGTAAGTTNGTTTACATTGAACCTTATTTCCTTTCATACACCAAGTCTAACTTAGATATTTATCTAATCCTATTCAGTAGCTGCATAGTATTTGATTGGTACCACTTGGAGGAAAACCCCTCATAAGAAACATCTGGGAGACCTTAGCCACAGAGTAAATAAGTGCACAGAGACTAAATTACGCGGCGGTTTCTTTGACGTAGGCGTGCCCATTCTCTGATTGGCTTCACGAGGCTCTGGGAAAGGGCCTTGCGTTTGGATTGCCACCACATGCTGCGAAAGGTATCCTATTTGCTGGCGAGCACGTTCCTAGGTGCTGATTGGCGAAAGGCGTTTCAAAATGTTGCTGGCCAGTGACGGCATTTTGCTGGCATGTCCTGCTGCTGGAGTTCGCGGTGTAAGTTATTGTTTCACCTCTGTATTCTGAAGTATTCTGTGCATAAACTCGGACTAGGTAAAAGTTGAGACGCATCACTAGAGACCTGCAAAATCCGCGTTATTATTTAGCGGCGGACTGAGCTCCAAGTTGCCGAGCACATGACCGACTTGTGTCATAGGCCGGCTGTAAGTCTGGCACACGGCTCGCGGGAGTCTTGAGCCGATAACGTAACATTCAGCGGCGGAGTGGCCTATCTTCTTTAACGAAGTCAAACAGCTTGGTGACACCACTTAAAGGTTAGCGGCCAGTCAAACCACAGNGCTCGCGGGAGTCTTGAGCCGATAACGTAACATTCAGCGGCGGAGTGGCCTATCTTCTTTAACGAAGTCAAACAGCTAGGTGACACCACTTAAAGGTTAGTGGCCAGTCAAACCACAGACTGTGGTCGCGTATATATAAGGCAGTGGAGTTTATCCTGTCACCAAAAAATAACGCGAATTTTGTACGTCTCTATGCATCACTCGTTGGGAAAACGGAACGCCTGTCGATGAGCGAAGTGTACGCACGCTCGCACGGCAGGTTGCATACAACGCGAGGCGACAGGGTGCGCAAGCGACACGTACAAATACCTAGCTGCAAATCGCAGCGCCTGCAACGCCTCTTATTAATTTGCGAAGTATTTGACATGCAGGTATATGAATGCCTTTAAAAACAATCTTAGAAATAAACCGTGTGCCCGTTACTGCTAATATTATAAGAACACGTATATGTCATCGTATTTATTACATCTTTATAAGCACTGTCGAAGGGTGTTAATAAAATGTATCATTCCATTTACACAGAATTACTGTAACTATGCTAACTGTCAGAGTTCCATCATGGATTATAATTAATGCTCAACATTGCTTTTACAATGCAAAAATACTATGAAGTAATATATATATATATATATATATACACACACAAGTGTGTGAGTATATATATGTGTGTATGTGTTTGGGGGGTGGGGGGGGACGATATCAAGCCTATGCATTCAAAAGTTTGCCGATCTATAGTTTACAGCAGACATGAAAAAGCACTGCGTACATTTTAAATAAAAATGTATACAATTAAACATTAGACACTGTATAAACGTATGCCATAACTTATCAGTATGCCAAAAAGATAGTACAATTATCAAGATAAATCACTTAAATGGTGCAAAATCTACTTAGATAGTTTTGACCAAGGAAGGGGCACAAACCAATATACAATACCAATAGGCACATCCACGTATTCGCGGAAGTCTCATCCAAGTAAATATAACTACTTTTGAGGTCCTAGCGAAAACTGACAAAATTCTCTTTACGTTTCAAGGCTACAACCCACAAGTCGGAACAATTGAAAAAACTGTTATTTTATTGGCAGTTGTTAACAGCGGATTCGCCCGCTCGGAATTAAAATTTTCCATTGAATTAGTGCGGTGAAGAATGCAATTAAACGAAGTCTTGGTCCACCCCTCCGTGCACATCGAAAAAGGAATATGTCGTTGAACATTGGTAGGGACACTTTATTTTCGCGAAAAGAGTTTCTGCCATATGTATTTCAAAACATGTTAGTTCTGAACAACGTTTCCCACTAGATGATTTTATCGGTCCCATGTCTTGGGTGCCTGCCCGCGAACCACAGATGTTTAGAAACAGAGTAACCATATTCAGATTGGATAAGTCACATTCCGCAAAATGTTTTCTCAAAGACACGTGGTCAGTAACCAAAGGAAAACTTGGGTGTACGCGTAGCTCATCTAAACCAAGGCTGCTTGGAACTCTTCGCGAAAATCAAGTATCTATAGACGTTGGTATTTGGAAGATAGAAAATAAATTTGTTGCCCGCAACTTTGCCCACACGGAATTCGGATATGGCAATGAATCTGGTAGATTGAAATTAAACACAGCTTTTACCCATAACCAAACCCGACACGTGCTTGTATTATTGTGTTTGTCATTATAAAATCAATAAATGAAATTAAATAAATAATTAATAAAATAATTAATAAAAAATAAATGAAATAAAAATAAATAAAATAATTAATTAATAAACCATGGCTTTGTTCGTCGAAATTACAGTGATTACCACGTCAAATTATGTACAGCAACCTGGTATTAACAAACACATATAGTGGTCTAACTCACACTGCTGAGGTATTTTTGACAACGCATGATTATTTACACTTTGCTTTTAATCCACCAACATGTCGAAATAGCAATGTAACAATAATCTAGTACAAAAAGATATCTGCATAAAAAAACGTGCTGGGAAGAAAAACTGAATATTAAAAATTAGTTGTTTTCCCTTTCATCTTCCTTTTGATATAGGATGATACATACCTAAGTATCGGTTTAAGACTTACCACATTCACAGCTATTTTGAAAAATCTGTCCAGTAGATTTGACTTGATGCCAAAAAAATTATGTACTTGAACTCAATTTTTGATGAGTATGCTAGATTTTTGCATAAAATCATTGAAATGTAATACAATATTATTGACAAGATCCAGAATCATATTTTTTTTCTGCAAGGCCATTGTGCTACTAAACAACACTTTATACTCAGATATGTACGTGTGTACGTATTTTTATTTGAACACAAGTATAACTGTTGGAATCACATTTTAAGGATGGGCAAATATTAATTACGTGTTTGCCATAAGTGCTATCATGCGGAATAATAAGTATGTTTCGTTTATAAACAAAATAAATTGTGGCAAAAACTGATCACTACAGCACACAATAAACTGTTCTGGCAGAAAAAACATTGCAACAAAAATTTCTACTCATATAATGACAAAAGAAATGCAATTTTTATCTCTTAAAAAGTTACACTGTATGGATTTATACAGGCATACGCCGAGAAAAAGGTTTAGCTGCAGGTTCTAATAAATTTTCTTGAAAACCATTATACACTGAAAAATATTTTGTGTTCTCTCGACCAATCTGCTGTTTCTCCAAACATGTGCATTTATTCCCTTAAACCAAACGAAACTTTTGTATATAACTTGTTGAGTCGAATTATCTAACGGTCCCAGCGTCATTTAAACGCATTTATGGATACACACACAACTGTTTTACAAGTAGTTTCAACTAATTAGTTTCGTTACCGTCAAAACTATAAATATCACGGTAGAGTGAAGTATTTCCTTTAAAGATAATAAACGTATGGTTAGCTAACAAACATATGTGTCCGTTGTTATAGATTTTTTTCGCGGCAACAANATTGAAATTAAACACAGCTTTTACCCATAACCAAACCCGACACGTGCTTGTATTATTGTGTTTGTCATTATAAAATAAATAAATGAAATTAAATAAATAATTAATAAAATTATTAATAAAAAATAAATAAAATAAAAATAAATAAAATAATTAATTAATAAACCATGGCTTTGTTCGTCGAAATTACAGTGATTACCACGTCAANGAAATAAAAATAAATAAAATAATTAATTAATAAACCATGGCTTTGTTCGTCGAAATTACAGTGATTACCACGTCAAATTATGTACAGCAACCTGGTATTAACAAACACATATAGTGGTCTAACTCACACTGCTGAGGTATTTTTGACAACGCATGATTATTTACACTTTGCTTTTAATCCACCAACATGTCGAAATAGCAATGTAACAATAATCTAGTACAAAAAGATATCTGCATAAAAAANTTTGCTTTTAATCCACCAACATGTCGAAATAGCAATGTAACAATAATCTAGTACAAAAAGATATCTGCATAAAAAACGTGCTGGGAAGAAAAACTTAATATAAAAAATTAGTTGTTTTCCTTCTCATCTTCCTTTTGATATAGGATGATACATACCTAAGTATCGGTTTAAGACTTACCACATTCACAGCTATTTTGAAAAATCTGTCCAGTAGATTTTACTTGATGCCAAAAAAATTATGTACTTGAACTCAATTTAATGGGTATGCTAGATTTTTGCATAAAATCATTGAAATGTAATACAATATTATTGACAAGATCCAGAATCATATTTATTTTTCTGCAAGGCCATTGTGCTACTAAACAACACTTTATACTCACAGATATGTAGGCGTGTACGTATTTTTATTTGAACACAAGTATAACTGTTGGAATCACATTTTAAGGATGGGCAAATATTAATTACGTGTTTGCCATAAGTGCTATCATGCGGAATAATAAGTATGTTTCTTTTATAAACAAAATAAATTGTGGCAAAAACTGATCACTACAGCACACAATAAACTGTTCTGGCAGAAAAAACATTGCAACAAAAATTTCTACTCATATAATGACAAAAGAAATGCAATTTTTATCTCTTAAAAAGTTACACTGTATGGATTTATACAGGCATACGCCGAGAAAAAGGTTTAGCTGCAGGTTCTAATAAATTTTCTTGAAAACCATTATACACCGAAAAATATTTTGTGTTCTCTCGACCAATCTGCTGTTTCTCCAAACATGTGCATTTATTCCCTTAAACCAAACGAAACTTTTGTATATAACTTGTTCAGTGGAATTATCTAACGGTCCCAGCGTCATTTAAACGCATTAATGCATACATACACAACTGTTTTACAAGTAGTTTCAACTAATTAGTTTCGTTACCGTCAAAACTATAAATATCACGGAAGAGTGAAGTATTTTCTTTAAAGATAATAAACGTATGGTTAGCTAACAAACATATGTGTCCGTTGTTATAGATTTTTTTCGCGGCAACAANTCTTTAAAGATAATAAACGTATGGTTAGCTAACAAACATATGTGTCCGTTGTTATAGATTTTTTTCGCGGCAACAAAATCAGCTTGGTGCAGTACTGTGTAGCAGCGATAAAAATATTAGTTATTGTTTCTTCTTTATTATGCCATTGTTATTACCCTGGTCCATTGTTTATGTGCAGAGTGGGAAGCAATTTCCTAGGAGCCTGCACTAACCGCCAACGAAATATTGACGCTTTTTTAATCATTAGTTTGGCTTCCTAGGATGCTTTAAAGGAGTTTTCTAGCCATGCAATGCTATAATAGTGACTTGAAGTATCATATCCTATTTTTATCTGTATCGATGTTTCGTATAATGTATAGCGGATCATTTCTCTGAATTCTGCAAATTGGCCTTTGCAGAGGCGGAAATAAATATTATTTAATAACATAATTATTTTACTTACGTAAAACAAATTTCATTGGAACATAGCAGAAGGTGTACGTTCACATGACAAAAACCTCGTACACATATTTTCTGCAGGTCTCGTATTATGAAGCCACAGATTAATGAAAATGATTATTAACTATATCTACTAAATTAAAAAAAAACTTATCAAAATCAGGTATACACAACAAAAATAACTTAAAAAAGTGGTGTACGAAATTTAATCGAGATCAGCCAACTGAATTGTACCTAGTGCTCCACCTTAATTGCCGATAACTCCCCGGGTTCCGCTTAACGAGGCACCCTCCCACGCGAATCGCCTTTCTTTTTCTGGAAACCGGGGGCAGCATCTCCACGTCGTCGAGTGCGCGTGCGCAAGCGAACAACGCTCACCCGTGTCTCCCCCTCCCCCTTCGTCATCCACAACCAACCACTCTAGCTTGTGACGTCAAGAAGTCTTCCGGCGACCGAGCGAATCTGGACACTTTTGACGAACACCGTCGTCGCAACCGCTATTTTTACGACGCGCCAATTAGCCGTCAGTGCCGACTTCTGGGCTTCCCCCTACCCACTCCCCTGTCATTCACACAGTCAGCATTTTCACGGGTGATGCACGGATTTGGCGAGAACTTCCACTCAAGGCGCCGGGCTTCGCGAACGTCATGATCTTTAAGTTTCGGAGTAATCAACTGAGCATCGTCACGGAGATGACGGCAACGGACAGCCAGCCTACATTTCGGAAAGAACACTTGACAGTGAACGCCAGTTATTCACCCCTATCACCCCCTCAACACAGAAATACTTATATAACTGACATTTTGCAACCTATTATTAGAATCGCGAGTATTTCGCGGATTGAAGTGACAGCAGGCTATACTTCACTGTCCTCTGTACACTCGAACTACAATTGTTTGCTTTTACTGCGATCAAAAGAGGCCTTTGTAGAGCATTGTTCAACGCTAACTGACACTACTGNAACTACAATTGTTTGCTTTTACTGCGATCAAAAGAGGCCTTTGTAGAGCATTGTTCAACGCTAACTGACACTACTGTCTCATAGTTAAAAGGAGCGTGTCTAAACAACTGCCGTTCGATCACAATGGAAAGAGAAAATACTAAGTGTTTGAAGTGTACCTCGCCACCAAATGAATTCGCGAAATACTCAGGACTCTACCTATATCGATCTCTATTAAACACTTTATAGGTGTTGGATACCAAAAAAAATATTATTTTATATTTGTACCAAACATTGTTCAACTTGTATGAACTTTATGTAATGCAATTTTCCTAGAAGAAAAAATTTCTCGCTTTATATTTTTTAAATAATTTANAAACTTGTATGAACTTTATGTAATGCAATTTTCCTAGAAGAAAAAATTTCTCGCTTTATATTTTTTAAATAATTTAATGTCAAATCCATAATTTTTCTGTTTTGCTGCAGCCGAAATAACAAATACTAAGTTACACAAATTAAAAAAATTACAACTAAAGCCACGGGTTACCGCGTAACACACACGCAATCAACAAATAACCGGCCACGTCATCACATACAATGTGAACAATTATAAAATAATAGATTTTTTGGTATCCAACAAATTTAAACTCCTTCAGGCTCACTTTAATTTATGGTTTCAGGTGCCGCAAATATGACATTTTTGATGCAACTGTATTTAATCCTACAAAGTAGCTGTATCGTTATTACGAGCAATTAGTTGTAGGCTTAGTGTTTGTATACGGTAATACGAACCACTCAGGACGTAAAACTGTAGATCAGTAGCAATGTTTACGGATCGATTAATCTCAGGAAGTTCACTGGCATCGACCCTCGCAGTGTACAGCACTGGCCGAAAATAACCTTTCTGTACGTTTTGTACACAAGTACACTGGGTCAGAATGGGTCGTCAGGGACCACGCTCGAGGTAGCTCGAGTAGTTACTTTGTAAAATTGAATTTTTCCTTGTAAACAGAACTAGCACTGATACGTTTCCATTGTTACACCAGGTTTTAAAAAGCTACAGTCCAGCAACAATGAGTTTACTTAATACAAATACCTTCATTGGAACCACTCCACTGCACACACCATTGATTGAAATTCCATTTACACGTGATTGGGGACAAATTCAACTCGGCAACTGGCTGATGACTTGTCAATAACGTACGTTGTGCAGTACAGTAAGCGTGCTGTGGTGTTACTACATAAAGTCGGGGACTTTACCAAGCATTTTACTACTTCCTTAACAAATTTAGGAGAAAAGCCAGAAATTGTTGGAAACAAAAATGTACAATTCGTGCTTTGTAAATACGCCTATACTGTGCTGTGGTAAATTTGCAAATTTTTTCTTAGTGTAGCACTAAGCTAAGAGTCTACAGTTCTCGGAAAACTCGAGTAGATATCACTCGTTCATTGGCAGTCTTCTGTTCAATCTGGTGACTATAGGAATGAAGGTACCCGTGCGCTGAATTTTTTTNATCACTCGTTCATTGGCAGTCTTCTGTTCAATCTGGTGACTATAGGAATGAAGGTACCCGTGCGCTGAATTTTTTTTCTGTTGTTTCTGAGTTCTGCAAGGCGTGTCGGATGAGTGGAGATCCAACAACACATGTGAAAATAACACATAGACTACTTGGTACTGAATTTAACGCCACATGATAGGCTTTGTAGAAATTATGTACCAGAAAAGGTAACAAACTAATCAGCCCAACAAAAAAATAAGAAAACCAGACGCAGAAAGACTACTACAATACAAAGTACAATAGATAAATTTTTATGTAATTATTATGAATAATTATTTGTGAGCACGAGGGAAAATTATTGTTATAGTCTCTGGACGTCATTAAGTTCGCAAATAGTTGAAGACGTTTTGATTGTTTTAATTTTAACATCATTTTCAAGTCGGTTTTATATAACTTATCAGACTTGAGTTATTAGTGACACAATTAAATAGTTATTAACTCTCTTAAGTGCATCCACATACAAAAATTAGCTGTTCTCGTAGCAAAATTAACTGTCAAGTTACCTGATACATAGATACAATTTGCACATAATTTTATCCGTATTTCACTGGAATTTCTACAACCCGCACAGTTTCGAACTGACATCACTCTTTGATACACTCTCAAGGTCGTATCGCGCCCGCTCCCAATAGGCACCCTGCGATGTGAGTACTAAAGAAATGGCTGGGCAAGAGTTGGGAGAGGCGACCAATGAAGCATCTCAGCCATGTTGTGGGAAGATGTGTACATGTTAGCAAAACTTCGCCACCAAACACGTATATATTGTAAACTATTACAGAAAAATCCGTACATAATTAGCAGCATAAAGTAAACAGTCTAAGAAATGTTTCACAAACTTACTACACAGCTGTATACGCGTAATGAGAGAACACCAATGATAAAGCTTTTTTTACATGCATCCATGCAAGATTTCCTGCAGTACATTCGTGGAGTGGAACAATGTTATATAGAGTCGTCTAATAACGGATTTAATTCAGATGAATTTTAATAAGGTTTTCAACCAACAGCATCCTGCTCTTATCATAGGATGGGAATTGAATTTAACATCTCGAGTGATACATTTGACATAGTGGAATAAAATGAAACACAAATGTTGCAAACTGGACTGAACTTCATGCATTTCAGTGTTTTAGCNATCACTCGTTCATTGGCAGTCTTCTGTTCAATCTGGTGACTATAGGAATGAAGGTACCCGTGCGCTGAATTTTTTTCTGTTGTTTCTGAGTTCTGCAAGGCGTGTCGGATGAGTGGGAGATCCAACAACACATGTGAAAATAACACATAGACTACTTGGTACTGAATTTAACGCCACATGATAGGCTTTGTAGAAATTATGTACCAGAAAAGGTAACAAACTAATCAGCCCAACAAAAAAAGAAGAAAACCAGACGCAGAAAGACTACTACAATACAAAGTACAATAGATAAATTTTTATGTAATTATTATGAATGNACAATAGATAAATTTTTATGTAATTATTATGAATAATTATTTGTGAGCACGAGGGAAAATTATTGTTATAGTCTCTGGACGTCATTAAGTTCGCAAATAGTTGAAGACGTTTTGATTGTTTTAATTTTAACATCATTTTCAAGTCGGTTTTATATAACTTATCAGACTTGAGTTATTAGTGACACAATTAAATAGTTATTAACTCTCTTAAGTGCATCCACATACAAAAATTAGCTGTTCTCGTAGCAAAATTAACTGTCAAGTTACCTGCTACATAGATACAATTTGCACATAATTTTATCCGTATTTCACTGGAATTTCTACAACCCGCACAGTTTCGAACTGACATCACTCTTTGATACACTCTCAAGGTCGTATCACGCCCGCTCCCAATAGGCACCCTGCGATGTGAGTACTAAAGAAATGGCTGGGCAAGAGTTGGGAGAGGCGACCAATGAAGCATCTCAGCCATGTTGTGGGAAGATGTGTACATGTTAGCAAAACTTCGCCACCAAACACGTATATATTGTAAACTATTACAGAAAAATCCGTACATAATTAGCAGCATAAAGTAAACAGTCTAAGAAATGTTTCACAAACTTACTACACAGCTGTATACGCGTAATGAGAGAACACCAATGATAAAGCTTTTTTTACATGCATCCATGGAAGATTTCCTGCAGTACATTCGTGGAGTGGAACAATGTTATATAGAGTCGTCTAATAACGGATTTAATTCAGATGAATTTTAATAAGGTTTTCAACCAACAGCATCCTGCTCTTATCATAGGATGGGAATTGAATTTAACATCTCGAGTGATAAATTTGACATAGTGGAATAAAATGAAACACAAATGTTGCAAACTGGACTGAACTTCATGCATTTCAGTGTTTTAGCNCATTTGACATAGTGGAATAAAATGAAACACAAATGTTGCAAACTGGACTGAACTTCATGCATTTCAGTGTTTTAGCTCTAGAACAGGACTTGGTGGTTTACAATGTGACTCAGTTTTCTCTAGGGATACAACGATCAAAAACGAGGTTCAATGACCAAGAAAGGGATTCGATGTTCAACAGTGGGGTTTGACGGCATTAACTGGAACTGAGTCGTATTGCATGATCGTATTGCATGAGAATGAGTAGCCTTAAATAAAATCGAAATGCCTAACTGTCTTGAACTGGAATGAATGATATTGCATAGCATCTAATCAACTAGAACTGAGTAGAATCTCATAAAAAATTATTAATCTGTCTTGTATAGGGCACAGTAGACTTGAATTACTTTGATGAACGGCATGGTCTTCAGTAATAACCAGTGGCCCCAAAGTGCTTTACCTTGAGCGAGATGTTTGTTTTCAATTCTCATGACTGCAGTGGATGCTTCTCTATGAGTAAGTTGTGTTCCTATCGATTTGGGTTTATCTGAGTACTTGATAATTAACTGTTTTCTGACGAGAATAAGGATAAACAGAGAGTACGCCAGACAGAGTTTAATTTACTCGACTGTACTTGAATAGTCATAGGAGTAATTGAAAAGCCTTTTATATCCATTCCATGGCCACCAGTAGTCTAGAAAAAGGTTGAATGTATACTTCAGTAGTTTTGAGACACAACGTTTAGAAAAATCTTTGACGGTTAAAATTGTTTTCAATACATTTAAAAATAATATGAGGCTACAGTGACGCGAGTGAGGTTATGCGCAGCCTGACCCATGACTCATTCTTGTCACATATGAAAGAAAAATGTGGCTTTAAATATTTATAATTGCAAAAATTAATGTAGAATTTAAACACTACTTTCAGTTTCTCTTAAAACTAATCGTAGAACACATCAATTATTCGTCTACGAAAAAAGACCGATTGTCATATGCCATTTAATATGCTCTTCACCGAGAACAGTATACGGTAAATTATACGAGAAGTGGCTGAAAAGTATACGGTAAATTATACGAGAAGTGGCTAACAGTATACGGTAAATTATACGAGAAGTGGCTAACAGTATACGGTAAATTATACGAGAAGTGGCTGAACAGTATACGGTAAATTATACGAGAAGTGGCTGAACAGTATACGGTAAAGTATACGAGAAGTGGCTAACAGTATACGGTAAATTATACGAGAAGTGGCAAACAGTATACGGTAAATTATACGAGAAGTGGCTAACAGTATACGGTAAATTATACGAGAAGTGGCTGAACAGTTTTGTGTACGTACCTAGAAGAAACAATCTTTGGAAAAAGTGTCACAGCTCTGTTATTCGGAAAATATAATAATTAAAAATAAGTAGTTAATAATTTGCATTTAACTTAACATATTAATTGATTACTAAAATATGGTAACTGGTATGGTTTGGAAATTATAAAAACAAAGTGCTAATGGCTCTTGATTTAAGGTTAAGAAAGAAACAAGAGAAACTAGTGAATTCACACATGACTGAAGTGAATTCGATTCGCCTGACGCGTGGCGTAATTAGGAAAGAAGAGCGGCACTGTCACTAACACTCCCCCCCACTCACCATGTGTCGCCCATTTACGCATACCGAAGTCAAGCCGAGATTATGTAGCGCATCCAGGCCCTTACACGTGTCGCTGCCACGCAGGCCTCCTCGGGCCTCCTCCTCCCACCCCCTAGCAAGCCCAGGGAAATTTTTAAACGCCGAGAAATGACGAGATAAGAGGGCGTATTCTGCCCGAAGTTAAAAACACGCCAGAAAAAACAGCTGACAAACTTGGCAAGTAGTGCCACGAGCATTCCTTCCCCCCCCCTTAGCAAACCACAGGGCAACATGGACACACAACCGCAGAAGAATAAGCTGACAAGGTAAGTTTTAGGGCGCATGCCACCTTCCCTCCCCCAACCATCACGAACCTTGGCATGTGTAAGAAGTGTTTGTATACTGCGCCTTCCTCCCACCCCCTCCAAAAACAAGGGAGACATGTGTAGGATCATAGGGAGGGAGTCGATAAAGGATATAAGCGAATTTACGAGAGAAGAGGGAATCAGTTCGCCGCAGCGAGAGTCAGTCAAGTCAGACAGTCGTTATTTCCGCACAGAGAGTGATCAGTAGATCAGTAGATCATCGGTTGGTCAGTTCGTTATTACCGCGCCGAGAGAGTAAGTCAGGGCAACAGTTACCAAGGCCAGGGAGATTGGAACCCGGCCACGTCCATCAGCCGCATCATTAAGGGGTCAGCCATAACGGGAAGTGAGATACGAGATGCAAAATACAGGGCAGAATCAGAGACAGTTACTAGAGTTACGTCGGACGAGTAGTTTCACCATGCCAGGATGCGAGTCAGTCAGTCAGTTACCGCATCAGTCAGTCTGTTATAACGCACCGAGAAGGCAGAGTCGAGATTGGAACCCGGCCACGTCCATCAGCCGCATCATTAAGGGGTCAGCCATAACGGGATGTGAGATGCGAGACACAAAATACAGGGCAGAATCAGAGACAGTTACTAGAGTTACGTCGGACGAGTAGTTTCACCATGCCAGGATGCGAGTCAGTCAGCCAGTTACCGCATCAGTCAGTCAGTTACCAGTCAGTCAGTTATAACACACCGAGAAGGCAGAGTCGAGTGGTGAGCTTCAACGAGAAGTGCCATGTCGAGCTAGTGGGATTAGTCCAATGCAGCCTATAGTTGAGAAGGATGGGTGGGGGCCCACCAGGGCCACTTCGCCGGGACATGGTAGGGAAGTAAGCAGTCAGTTATAACCCCATTCCAAGAACAGGAGCGAGTGGTGAGCTTCAACGAGAAGCGCCACGTCGATAGGAAACCAGCTGAGTGCAGCAAGCCAACCACAGAGGGCCTGTAACAGGGGCCATCCAGCTCACCAGATCTCATCAACTGCCGGAGCGTATCCGGGTCATCGAACTCACCAGATCTCAACTGCCGGAACAACTATCACACAACATTTGCAGATAAGTAACCAATTCGTCACTCAGAGACCTGTCCTGTCACCTAATGCCCCTACAGCGTCGGAAACGTAGCCAGAACAGTGTAACCAGTCCTTCAGGCCAGAACTCGCAGGGCGTTACAGTATGTGTACTTCCCGCAACAGTGCCGGGAATGTGTGAATGAATTCCCGATAAAAATACACCTGTACAAAACCAAGACGTAATGAAGTATTATTTTAGATACCCGCAACCTTCAAGGCACCTATAGTCTGTGCCAGTTAACCTTAACTGTAGACCCTACGAACAATTCTGTATACCACAGGTGGGGAGTATCGTCACGCGTTTAAATGTAACACATTTGGAAGACCTGCACACCTTCTTCCAGTTCACTGCATCATTCCTGTGCATGTTAATACAAACAACACTACGTGAGTTTCACTCTTCAAACTCAATTGTCAGGTACAACTGTAAAATTTACGCAATATGTGCTTACATAAGGAAGTAGCAAAAGTGGTCAAGAAAGGAAACCCGTTTTATCTTATCACGATACCAGTCAAATTTTTACGACTTTTGTATTAAAGAAATAGCAACATTAATTTGCGTTTCTTAGGACCGAAGAAACATATTATTTTTTTTTTTTCATGCAATGCGATTTATTGAGATGGTAACTGCAGGGTACATCAAGATTGCGTTTTCACAAGATACAGAAACAGATAGAAGTAAGACAATTAAAATTGTTAAAGGAAGTCAGAAGAATAGAGATATTATGATTTAAATCCAGAAAATTTTCCAAATGTATAAAAATTTATAGGACGACCTTCTTGCAGTCACGCAAATCACTCCTCCTAGCACTCTCTTAGAACAGATTTTTCGCTGTTGTAAAACTGTCTTCGCTCTTAATTTAATTTCTCCCAAATTCTCGTTGCCTTTTGATGGAGCGTGAGCTGTCCACAGCTCCGTAGGACTGGCCAAAGTTACAATCAGGACAGCGAGTCGAAAACATTTCTTTAATAGTAAGTAGTAAGGCTGGCTCGCGTTAAAAAAAATCCCTTCTTCTAAAAGCCTGCATTAGGAAATGTTCCGTGTTTTAACATCTTACTAAAAGTGCAATGTTTATATTGGAGCGTAATGAAATTTAATTTTGTTTTATTCACATCAGAAAATTATTTTGCATTATTGCAAATTATTTATTTCTAACGATTTCACTTCTCTTGACCAGCGAATTGACAATAGTAATACAGTCCGAAGTAATGTGAATTTTCTCATTTTGCTATAAAATGCACAGTAAGAAAAAGATAAAAAAAAAAAATGTGATTTCAAAATGTTTATTAAGTAGTTAGCGAAATGGTTTAATCCTATTAAATTCAGATATTCAGATGTTGCAAAAAATTGTTGATGCATTATGCGTACCGTAGTTAAGTCGACACAACNATGTGATTTCAAAATGTTTATTAAGTAGTTAGCGAAATGGTTTAACCCTATTAAATTCAGATATTCAGATGTTGCAAAAAATTGTTGATGCATTATGCGTACCGTAGTTAAGTCGACACAACACTTATTTCACTATCTCAACAAATAAGGTGTAGGTTTTTTCTTCGGCGATAGTAAAAAGAACCATTCGTAACCTATAACAGTAGCATTGTTTGCAAATCAGTTACCCACAGAGAAGATCATTGAGCATTAAGGCTCGCACACACATTTGTGTACATAATAAACAGAAATTTTTTTCTTTACCAGAACTGTACACTGCAAGGCCCAATGATACTCCTTGTGAGTGATTCGTTTCCGTGTTACTGTTCAAGGTTGGTATTGGTCTACTATAACCGAACACAAACCCTACACCTCATTTGTCGTGATAACGTAACAAGTGTCGTGTACAGAATGTATCAAACATTTTCTTATTTGCAATACATGAAACGATTATTTAAATCCTGATGGAACAGCCAAGAAAGTTTCTGCACAGGCATTTGTTTGAATAAATCACTGTACATGCCTAAAAAATGTTTACGTGAAATATGGCTGATATAGTTTGTTCACGGTAAACTGAACACTCTTGAAAGCCCTGCTTAAGATTTACTTGTACGCACATTTTGTATTCTTCCGCCATATGTAAAATTAACACTGCAATGGGCCTGATCACTTTATTAATGCGTGGGTCAAGTGAAAGTGTGATATTACTATAAAAATAATTATTTTACAGATATTCTCATTCTTAAACTCATGTGCACTAAAAACAGGAAACAAATTATACCGTTTCGGTATTCACAAATGTTTATCTAACACTTTTAATTCAACGTCAAGTTATTGGACCACTTTCCTTCTGTCGTTCCCAACTTCACTGGGCGCATGTAAATCAGCGTGCCCGTTAAAATATATGCAGTTAGGGATGGTGAAATGTTTCAAAGGTTGATTTTAAAAGTGCTCATTTAAACGTGAACAGCCTATATCGTCCGTTATTTTACTGAAACCGATAATTACACAATGAGCGTTAGATCTAATAAAAACTATTGAGTTCACGACATCTTACGTCAGGCATGCGTCAGGAACAAGAAATAAAAAACGATGTGCCGTCGTGATCTGTCCATCATTTTACCCTGGATATTTTGCAGTGACGTCAGTTACTGCTAATGAGCATACAAACAGTAACAAACCGGTTTTGATGACTGCAATCTTTATTTTCAACTTGTAATGATACAGTACGTTGAGACTCGGGGAGCTACTTCCACTTGATGTCCTGCTAACATTGTTGTATCATGCTTGTCAATCATTTGCCATGACCACTCTACTACGTCCAAGACTCGCCGGAAAAAAATCCACTTTTAGGTAAATCAAAACCCACGCCACAACAGTAAGAAGCGACACTTAAGAATGGTGCCGTCAGTTCCGCAATCAGTATAAGTTTAATGTGTTCGTGTATTTTCATAGACAAGAGATATACTGGTTACACAACAAGCCTTCACTACGCGTTGCTACTTATTTAGTTACTTCCTGCCAATATTCAAACAGTTAAAGCTCCTTTCCGTTCCGCGCATTAAAATTTCCACTCTAAGCAAATACATAAACTACCTATTCAGATGCTCTGCAATCCGCTTTGCCCCACAGAATACGTCACGCAGCACACAACGTGGGACTTCAAGTAGTAGTAGCTTTCGCCGAATGAAAGTATGCAGCAGAGTTAGGAGTAGCTGGATGTAAACATTTCATATCGTCACAGTTTAAGTTTGTATTTTACGTTTCGTGGCTATGTACCGAAAGGTAACAGACAAAAAATTACACGATTATAATGGGCAGAAAACTACTTCATTATCGGCGTCCATAAATTAAAGTCGTGTCAAGAGCTTGTCATGTTTTTTTTCCAAGATCAACAAAACAATTTTTTTCGATTCTAGATGATGATTTACGAGTTGTAGGCTATTTCTGATTACTACATAGCGTGTTTGTGTTCTACCCCCTCCCCTATCTCTTATGGATGTGACTGAACATTGCGTCTGTAACAAGTGGTTCGGCAACCACTTTAGTCAGGGATCATCGTCACCATATTTTGCCTCTGTGCATTACTCAGTCTTCAACTTACTTTTAAGCACGAGGATTTATTTAAAAAAAGGACCTCTTAGACATTTCTGCAAAGAAAATCGTTGGTGTTTTCGTATCTTGAAACATATAGCAATCGTTTTGAAATATATTATTTAAAAAAACGCAATAACTTTCAGTTTGTAATTCCTAATCACAATTCTTGAACACGTGTTATCCTTGACCGATTACATCACTAAATTCGCCTGTGTCTACAACTGGTACGAAATAATTTATTTGGAGACCCATTCAATTAACACAACAGAACAAAAATCCACCAACACAACTAAACGTCAGAACTTAAATACGTGCGTAGCCGCTCGTGCTTCATGGATGACGGTTAAGGAAAATGGTGGACCAAGGAACACAGTCAGCCTGTAGACATGCCAATAGTATATTTCAATCGAGAAGACGCTCCAAACAGGCACCTACAACTGCATTTCAACACGGTTTAAATACCTATGCCTCCACAACGAGAGCGGGTATTAAAGGATGTTTGCACATTTTTAGCTCGAATGGGGCAACACATCGCTGTTGGCTCACTGCATAAACACGCCATCAATAACATTTAATGTATTGCTCGAACGCAGCTTTGCAAAACTGACCCCATTCTACGAAAGGGAGGTATTCGAAACGAAAGGCAAGATATCGAAAATACTGTAAAAACCCCTTACTGTAAATATACGTCACGAAAAAGAAGCATGCAAACAGCGTGTTTCGGATTAAATATTAACGAAAAATCAATCACCGAGTGCGCCTTCCCCTCTAAACAACATGCTTGCCCCCCTCAACAAAAAATTTGTTTATAATTCATGTTGGAAAAAATTACGTGCCGTGTACGGATGCATTATGCAGCTTTCTATAAATTAATCATTACTCCAAAAATTCAAAAACAGAGTTAAAACCACTTTGCTACCCCCGTGGTATGCGATATGTACAGGGAAGTAGCCCGTGCCCCCCTCCCCCCTCACAGAGGCATAGACGCTCATCATTAAAAACATTTCCTCCCAATTTTAAAATCAGCACATTAGGAAATTTAGGCAGCGAAAAAAAAAAAAAATACCCATATGGTTATTTTACTAGCGGCGATTTTTCTAGCACCCATTGTCAGCATTTAAAACTTTTTATACACATAAATAATTCACGTATAGTAAGTTTTGCAGAGAATAAATTATAAACCGTGAGGAGACGCTAGCGTAAAAGTACACCCACCACAACTACAAAATTACAACAAAAAAAAAGCTGTTGCCTTCGGCAAACAAAAGTTTAATATTTTCATACATTCTTGTGCGCTCGCTCCATTATGAGATATATCCGATCCGCGGTAACCCCCCTCCTTTTTAACCATAAATCTCCATCCAGTCACAAACACACTGCTACGTGACTTTAGACGAATGAAATGTGACATGTGGACATGTGTGTATATATATGTGTGTGTGGCATCTACGTCAACAGCTGTCAATAGCATTCACTCTTTATGAATTACACGAACTAAAACTTTCCCGAGATGCTAGTCCGCCATGCAGATTTATACCACAATATGAATTCCAGCAAAGACACGCGCATACAGATCTCATTCACACTCTTCAACCTCGTCGAGACATATAAGGAAAGACTTCACAAATACGAAAAAAATAGAGCATATTGCAGTCAGGGCATTACAGAGACCATGAAATTTTATATTTACGTTAATCCCTTTCGAATGGAGAAAATTAATTCTATGTACAAAATTTTTTGTAAACAAATTCTGGTTCAAACTCCACCTTTTAGCATAAAAAATCACATGTGAAATTTGTTATTAATTCCGGCGAAACAAAAGATACATTGTGATGATTTTAAACTAAGGAATAAGGGGGAAAACCGGTCATTCTTCACTTGCTCATACGTCAAACACACACACACACGCACACACATCTAAACACACACAAAGCCCGAAATATCCCAATTGCAGGCGAGACTGATAGATGCATTAACAACTATTAAGAGAAAAGCGTACTTGAAGACGTGGATACGAGTCCCATTACAGAAGTAAACGAAAGACACGTGCAATCGTAACATTAGCTCGCGCACACGTCTAGCCTCACTGCACCAGGTGTTTAATTGGACTTTGCCCTAGCGCACTGACCACTGGATAACTCTGGAGTGGCCACATGAGGGGGAGTGGGGGGGGGGATTGTCGCTCCAGCATCATGTTTTATTACTTACACACGCCAACTTGAATTCATACGATAATGAACACAGATAATATCTCAACTCGTTCAGCCGAATTAATTTTTTTAAAAATCATCAAAGGCGAATGCCGGGATGGTTTCTTGGCCGAGTCCTTACTCGTTCCCGTTTGCCCTAACAACTTGCTGCATCTCAAAAAACTTTAAACTTTACATTTTTATTATAATTTTAGCTTGTGCGCCACCTAGAAAATGAATAGTCACGCTACTATTCTACGTTAGTCAAATAGGTGAACACTAACGAGAAAGATATCTGATTCTAGAATGGCAGAATGGACAGATCACCAAACTAAAACAGATCATTATATTTTTTTATGTAGCACAGCCAAAAAATTAAAAAACGTAACTCTTAACATCTCTTGTATTCTTTTTTTACCCTCAATTAAGAAGGAAATTTACATTTTTACAGTACACCACTGAATGAAGAATTAATCTTCTCAGGACTTCGTCGCAAGCAAGACGCAATCATATGAAAAAAGAGAATTATGTAATGCTAATTAAAAAAATTTGAGCACCAGAAACCACGAGAGAATACAGAATTCCTTTCCACAGGCGGCGAAAAGACAGCTGTAAAATTCTATCATCTCATTTTTTAAACAACTATTTTACATGGAAAATGACTTAAAAACTTGCCCGCCACATGGCCTAAGAAAACACTCCCCAGCCAGAACAGAAGTATTTTTCTGAGCTTCAGCGTCAGTTTACGACATGACGAGGGGTGTGTTATATTTCTTCACGTACTTATTTATATTATCCCATTGTCAATTTCATGATTTTAAAAAATGTAAAAATTATATAAATTTGCATATATCCTGCTGTTATTAATCAAAGTCTTCTTTATAACATTATATTTAATCGCCAAATTCAGCTTACCGCTAATAATATTAACAGTTTTAGCTAGGTACAATTTTGAACACATTGCAAGCTCGAGCACATTCCCGTCCGTCAGTGTGCATGTAAGGAAACTTCAACATGACTGTTCACCATTAATTTTCACAACCCTATTTATGAATTTTACAGCATCTAAGAGCAATACACATGCTAAGGGAAAATTACATGATGCCTATCCTACTTTAGCCACACGGTTTTGAATGCCTTAATACATGAATCAGTTTGAAAAATATATGTCTTCTCTATCCACCATGCGTACTTTGGCATCACGAGTCATTGCCAGATACAATATTAATAGCAAGGAAAAAAGTCACCAGTTTTAAATTCGAAGAATGGGAGGAAAAAATATGTTTCAGCAGCTCAAAAACTCATTGTCATCACCACATTGTCAGCCACGCTTAACGTACAGGTAGTCACCATAAATGGACCTTGATGCAACACAAGCAGAAATCGTTAGCCTTTTACTTAACACTTATGAAAACTCCTCAAGAGTAACATAAGTTTAAAAAAACACCAACGCGGGCGAATGCTTTTCCATACAGTCCATAGTGATGGAATTTGTGTATGTAGAAAAATAGGTGAGGTTTTTTTTTTTTCAAGTTGTTAGGATTATTTGCTTTTTTTGGTTGCTGTGAAAGACGGCACATATCCCAGACCCGCAACGGCTTACCAACTACTAGCTCTATTCGTGCAATCGAGGAAAGTTTGATAATTTCCAGCATTTCGTGTCACATTTTTCCGTTTACCCGCTTAGGTATCCATTGTACCAGTACCAGATTTCCATGGTAGAGCGACAAGGAATGACATCAACATAAATGTTTGCGAGACGAAATGCATACATATGTAGACGACCCAGCGACGATGGGGTGACGCTCCTGCTGCTAAGAAACGCAAGGAAGCGCTGCCATGATAAAACACCACACGTGCATTCTGTAGGACCCAGGTTCAATTCTCGGCTCATACATCTTGATTTGAATTTTTTCCATGGTTTCTCGAAATCACTCCAGGGGTAAACTTGGATGGTTCCTTAACGTAGAGCATGTTCGGTTCCTTCCTCTGATACTGATTGTGTTTACTGACGGTTCCATCTTTAATGGCCTCGCTGTCGAGGAGGCATTAAGCCCTACCTGATGCTGCAATGAATACACAGGACCAAACATCATTCATTCCCCACACTGGTAGACATCCATCAAGCTTCGAAACTTTTAAATTTCCTCCTTGGACCCATTTCTTCTAAATGTTAAATAGCTTTACAGCCGATCGTCCACTCACACACACAAACACACATACACACACAACCCATAACCACACCAAATCAGATGGACATGAAATTTGATACCCTTAAATTTGCTTTACACTCTATAATAGATCAGACTGACTCCCTCCACATCAATTCGTTACAGCCTCATCCACGCCTCGTTTCACCCTTATTGTCGCCCAATATCACACCTTCTAGGTTATGCCACTCTCTCTATCATAAAAAAGCTGCAAAACACAAAACTTCATATTTTTTGTGAGAACACTTTATTTCTAATCAAAAAAAACTTTAGCTATTTTGCCGGGCATAACATCGATGCAACTACATCCTTTAAAAAATGCATTTCTTGAAGGGTGGAACTCAGCAACTCTTCAAGCCGAAACTAAATCTCATCAACGATGAAGAAACTTAGGAAAAATCACTCTGATATGGCTCACTATAAGCTGTTATATTTATGGAATACTCTCACAGCACATTGCGGCGTTGCTTCGATTGTGATAAGCAGCAGTATTGACGGGGACCGTGTCATGCAAAAATAGCTTCACATGACCACGATATATAAACTCGGGAAATAATCGTTGAAATACTGCTGCCGTCGATACCGAGCACGATGGAAAAACATCACTTTGAATATTTACGAAAATAATATAATATATAAAAAACTTACTGCCGGGTATAACAGAGATCACGATCAGATCATGGATATATGATTGTAAATATGAATAAAATATGTTATGAACCACGGCGATCTTTCACTCACATCCTCATATTTTTTAATAATGCCTTAGGCTCCTTGCACCCTAAGGTGAAAACGAGCCCATGCTTATGTAAGTAAAAGTTCTCATCATCGCACCTCAGTCCTTCACTAGAGATAGTAATTCTTTATTCAATTAAAATGGCAGCAGTAATAAATGAAAGCCGTCTTCCCGATGCATAAATATTTGCAAACTGTTCTGTGAACACTACGATAATCACCATCCCAGAGAACCACGGAACGTGGCGGTGGAAATCAGGCAACCTTTCTATAATTATTATTTCACACCGACACAGGACCGGACACGCTCAATACTTCACACAATCCTCTCGACAGCAATTGCACAGCTACCAGAGCGCACGCCTCTCATCAAGGCGAGCTAGGTTCGATTCCCGGCGGGGGTCGCACATGGATTTTCGCACATGTGGGAAACGTGATTGAAGACGTTGACAACAGGATCACCCGTGGTGGACGTTGGCGATGTCCGAAAGATTTTCTCGGGACTTGACCTTCTTCATCGACCTAAACATCGTTACCAATTTCAGCTGCTAAGAACGGTNTCCGAAAGATTTTCTCGGGACTTGACCTTCTTCATCGACCTAAACATCGTTACCAATTTCAGCTGCTAAGAACGGTTTAAAATTTCTCTCTCAACTCAAAACACACGGTGTCCCCTGAAAAAATGTACTGGTGTGGGTGGGTGGGCGGCCCACCACGATATTTCTGTGCTTTTAAAAAATAGCTTAATACCAATGTTAATCAACGCAGATCACTGACGAAGAGTAACCTACGAGAGAACATTTTTTCATTTTCTCGAGTCAGCTGTCGGAAACACAGTTCAACCCACCAGTTTTCCAGTGGAAGATATCGAGGTTCTAGCAATTTTTCGGCCGAGAATCATTCAACGCATTACTAGAAATAGAGGAGCGGTCATCCAGAACTCAGAAAGAAAATACGGATGTATTATAAATATTTAAAAGAAGGGAGAACCCTGAAAAAACTCTCATACTCTGTTCGCACCAGCATAAACTCGGGGAAAATATAAAACTCGCAGGGAGATACCTTCGCCTAAGCACTAACATATATTTTTATCAAAGTATAATATGCTTTAGGAATATTATTTTATATTAGCTTATAATATGTATATATATTTATATTACCATATAATATGCATATGTTTTTATATTCCTATATAATATGAATATATTTTTATATTCCCATACAATATGCACATAATTTTATATTAACACATAATGTGCATATAGGCATATAAATTATGTAGTGTCACTTTGCGGCTAAATCATCAGAATGAGCCGGTACCGGCAGCTCGCCTGGCAGTGAAATCAAGAAATTAATGCCACCTTTTTGTTGAAAAAAGAATCTAACATGGAGGGGTGCCAACAGCACCACCTATACCTTACTATACATAAACAAATATGGCTGCCGCCTGGTGGCTAAATTGACAACTCGCCTGGTGGGTAAATTATTACATTAACGCCAACTAGGTGATGAAACATAAAATCCAATATGGCAATCGAACGAAGGTGAGAGACGAACTCCAGCAATGTATGAACAAAGGACAAACGAAAAACCAAGATGGCGGACGGTGGCTTTGACGCCTACCAAGATGGAGGACTGCACCGGCCAAGATGGTGGACAGCACCTACGAGGACGGCTACACCGAATCTACCAATTTGGCGGTTGGGAACAGGATGGTGGATTGCACCGACCAAGATGGCGGATGGCAGCACTTACCAAGATGGCGGATTGCACCAACAAGATGGCAGAATGCGTATGGGTGGAGGTGATGTCGGAAACTCTGGAAGTTTTAAGTTTTTAAATAAATTTTAAAATTGTTTTTTGATTTTATTAAAAATATTTTATAATAATTTTTTTATATAATTTTTTTTGTAATTTTTGGGTTCTCAAGGTCAAGTTCACTTGGATATATTATGGTCGTCGGCCGACCGGAATGACAGCAAGAACAACTCCGATGCTCCGGTCCCAGGACCCGATGTGCCAAAGTTGCCATTTCTCCTCTACTGGTACACCTTGTATTAAATGTATGTCAATGTATGTATATTTATATCATTTTAAAACAAGAATACAATCAAATATTTTATAATAATTCATGACAAAGTGTCGATCTTTAAAAAATTACTGCCCGCAACAGCATACATTTTGAAGTATAGTAAGCACTGACGCAAAACTCACGGTAAAGTTGGCAGTGAAATAGGGAAAGTAGTTCCAATTAGGAAAAGTNGTATAGTAAGCACTGACGCAAAACTCACGGTAAAGTTGGCAGTGAAATAGGGAAAGTAGTTCCAATTAGGAAAAGTTGTTCCAATTAGGAAAAGTAGTTCGCCTTACTTCTGGCACTGTAAAATTTATAATCTCTTCTGTTGAGTCATATTTNTGTTCCAATTAGGAAAAGTAGTTCGCCTTACTTCTGGCACTGTAAAATTTATAATCTCTTCTGTTGAGTCATATTTCCTTATACGTACTGTCACGACATCGCAGCTATTTGCTTGTACCTAGCATTAATATTGCAGTGTTCATTTTCAAGGCATTTGTTAAATAAGGCATACACCATTTCAGTGGAAATTTTGATACGTCCACAAATATTGTTTGGATTATTATGAATTTTGCCAGAAGATAGAATTTTGTAACTTTCTACAGGAATAAAATGACGCACGTCACTTGAAAGCTCTTATTATTCTTAGTTTTTGCAATTTGGTTGTTATTATGTGTTATTGTTTGTTATTACACGTTTATTTATATGTACTGAGTAATTACAGTGGACCTGTGAACATCTGATATAAACATATCACGTGATTATGTTTATGTTGATGAGGCACAAGGATACGCAATGGGATGGCAATATAAACTATGCAGGGCTTTCAAAAGCGCTGGCTTTGCCGTGAACAGCCTATAACAGGAAATAACACATTGCGGAACAACACCAAGCACATGATCACTTACGAGCAAACCATTTCTCTTTTTACAGCTATTCAATCATTTTAAAACTCTCCTTCGAAAAACCACAGTTAATTCTCAAACATACTAGGCAATGGAAAAAAAAAATTAGGCCTACGTTGCTGTCAACTACTACTAGTAAATCTGATAAATTGAAATTTAAAAAATTTGGTATATAGTTTACTATTTTATATGGCCCATGTGTTTAATATAACATAAAATTGTATATATTGATATTTTGGTAACTTGTAATTTTTAAATGCTGCTGTAATTACCAAAGTTTATGTGTACAGTAGACACATATCTGTATATGTACACAAAATATATTTTAAATTTCTATTGTTTTGAAAACAAAAACATTTTCAGTGTACGAGTACATAACTTGGTATTGAATAGCCACATAAAAAAATATTTTAAATGTTAAAAAAAATGTATTATATAATTGCATGTATCGTTATTAAGTATAGTATGTAATCTGTAATTATGTAGGGTCAATGTATTTTGAAGTCTTTAAAAAAAAATTACAATATTCATGTCATATACCTAAAGAAATAAAGCCAAAAGTCATTTCTTCATAAGAATATAATTATATTTTTCAACTACATATTTGACAACGAAAATTTGCACTGTTCTTGTATTTTGAAGGATTATTCAAAAATTGTAAATAACGAAAACTCAATTTGTTAAAAAAAACATGGGTAAACCATTTTCGTTCCATGCTGTGAATTAAATAAAATGATTTAAGTAAGTCACAAGTTTGTTGGGAATTTTTTCAGTTAATTGGAAAATGTTAACCATGCATTAGNAATAAAATGATTTAAGTAAGTCACAAGTTTGTTGGGAATTTTTTCAGTTAATTGGAAAATGTTAACCATGCATTAGAGAATTGTTTACATAAATATCCTTAAATTAATTTTAACATAATTTTTTACTGTCAGTTGGTTGATCAATGACTGCTACCTACAAAGGGAAGAAAACTTCAGGATTAATTGTTGATAGACGACAGTCTTAATTTAGTAATTATTAGTGAATTGTATGAGATATGATTTGTGATTTTACATCGAGATTCCATAGCTGTGTGTGTTGTCAGTGAACATTTGGAAGAGAGTAGAATTGTCTGAATCCCGAGATCCCAGTGGGCCTGTCAACCCTCGTCAAACTGTCACTTATGCGTTTGCTCGCAGGATAACCACTACATCTAACGCACTTAGTGAAATAACAGCATATGAGAGTCTGCCTTCTTAACAAGGCGGATTTCTAAAAGCGTTAGCCAACNAAACGCACTTAGTGAAATAACAGCATATGAGAGTCTGCCTTCTTAACAAGGCGGATTTCTAAAAGCGTTAGCCAACAAAGGAAAAATGACTCTTAAGACCTACCTTCAGCGACCACAAATTTGATAACTACATTTTTATGTAACTAAAATTTAAATTGACTGCAATGCTAGTATAGATATAACAGTCAACATTTATTGTCTATTCGCGGTTTCTTCGCACTTTTTGAATCAAACCTTTCGAAAAACGCCCCAATATGTCACGTATCACAAGCGTTTTATACTTGTGTTAACATAGAAGTACCTTATTTTTTAGTTAAATTCAACTTTTATATATATTTGTTTATCTATAAATCACGTAATTTCTTTTATAACTAATATGTGTGTTGGTAAAGCCTAGTAAGAAATATATCTTATGCAAAATATTATTACACCGAGTGCGCACGAATGCGGTGCCTTGGCCTTCCGGTGTAATTTTCTAAGCTTTGTTTGCACGAGGCGGAAGAATATCGACGAAGTAGAACTTTTGCAGGGCTTCGAGAAAATCTGTAAGTGAGTGTGAACGGAGTGTATGCAACGTAAGTGTGTTTGTCGTGGGTGGAAGAGGAGGATAACTCTGCCAGTGGTCAATCAATCGTGCGATCCCGGAGCAGCAGACTGTAGTTGCGAGAGGGCGCGACGGGTCGAGTGGGAGGAGAAAGGTAGCCACCTAGACCTTGTGTCTGAAGTGTCCGGGAGAGATGTGGAGAGGGGAAGTGAGGGGAGGGGAGGTGAGGTCCNGCCGTGACGCGGCACCATGTCGCCCGTCGTGACGCCGCGTCGCGCAACCGCCGTCCGAGCGTTGCGTCAGCGCGCCCGCTGCTTTCTCGCCGACCCACATACTCCCGACGTGATCCACATCTCCAGCCGCTCCAGCTTGCTAGAAGTCGCCAGATGCGGCCAGCGACATATTTCTTCACGCTATTTGAATCAAACCTCAAGAAAATCACCCCATGTATGACGTGTTAAGTTGTTCCCTAAATATGGCCGTGTATCACAAGCGTTTTATACGTGTGTTAAAACAAACGCAACATATTTGCTTAAAAAGGTTATTTATATTTTATTTATAAATTATAATATTTCATTTACAATCAATACAAATAAAAACAGTGAGAAAATAGTTATTATGCAAAATATTATAACACTGAGTGCGGACGAATGCAGTGTTAGACCTTCTGGTGTAATTTTACAGATTCGGTTAAACTTTGTTTGCCCGATGCGGAGGAATACTATGTAGGTAGAACTTAAGCATACTTCAGAAAAGTGTGAAGAAACCGTGAATGAAGTTTACTCGCAAATTACACGATATCGTCACAGAGTAGATATTATAATTTTCCCGGTAGAATGGGCAAATTCCTCACCAAATCACCTTTTCTGTAGGGCCAACCCCAAAATACTGCATTCCAGGAGCACTTATTTTTATCTTACCTTTAGTTTATTCCAAAAACAAAGCTAAAGTTAGCCCTAGGTCTTGTTTAGATTCCCCCGGAGAACTCTGCAAAATTTTGACGCCGTTATGGTGACAGAAAGGACTCTACATTCTGGAAACTTTATAACTAATAATTTTTGCATTCGCGCCAATCCTTCTTTCACCGAGAAATTAAGCGTGATGGTGCTTCCATTAGAAACTCTTCGTCCCCTCCCCTCGCCCACAGAGTACACAATGACGAAACGGTGAGGCGGTTCTTTTGACGTGGGCGTACCCATCTTCTGATTGGCTGCGTGAGGCTCTGAGAACGGCTGGGCTGCCGGCTGGTAAGTAAGGATCGGCGAACGACGTTCCAGCATTCTGCTGGCCGGTAACGCCACTTTGTTCTGGCGTGTGTGGCTGGAGTTCGCGGTATAAGCGGCCGTTTCGCGCCTGTATTCTTAAGCAGGCCCACTCTGAGACCTTGTCATAGATTTTACCATCAGGCTTAGACTTCTCCAATCTGGACAACCGTTCATCGACTGCCGCTCCCTGTTCAAAACCGTTTCACACTTCCACCCTTCTTCAGCCACTCGTTGTGGATGTTACAAACTGATACGATAATGTATGGCGGTAGTTACCGTACTTTCAACTCTATAATCACCACTTCACTCTCAGAACCATGACGAGGTAAAGAGATTTTTGTTTTCTAGGTTTGTCTCCAACATTGACTCGCCCATGGGCCATGGTCAACACATCATTCAAAGTCACATGATGGCCAAGAGTAATGGACGTGTTTGTTTACTGAATTTTCATTAGACCCACTCCTTAAATGAATTAAATACTCTGACTTACGTGAATACAATCTACAGTATTTGTATTTAACTAGGTTAGAGGAAGTGCGTGTGGACAAC
This sequence comes from Clitarchus hookeri, assembly GCA_002778355.1. Lineage (NCBI taxonomy): Eukaryota > Metazoa > Arthropoda > Insecta > Phasmatodea > Phasmatidae > Clitarchus > Clitarchus hookeri. The sequence goes on along the minus strand of NQII01005241.1, from coordinate 64,688 downwards.
CCAAAACACTTCCATAAACAGTGTTCTAAATCCAAATCCTAACCGCGTTTGTTTTATAGTGCTCATGGCAGAAAAGTAGCCCATTGATGGAACACGGAGTGTGTTTATACTGCGAAACTTTAACGCACACCCTACCCAATATTCCTAGTACGCATGGAACCGACGAGAAACTTTGAAGCGCTATGTAACATCGCAGTCACCAGTAACGAAGCTAAGTAACCTGGTTACGAGGTGAACCGTCGACAAATTCCATTGTCCACACCACAGGTTACCAGAGTCTTTCTTGACAACTTTTTGCAATTTACAGATGACGTCATAAACTAACAACCTTTGCAATACAAACAATTTTTTTGCGCACAATTAGCGAAAAGCGTCAGCTTTACGTCACAGGATTCACCCACTCAAATGACGAATATTGTACGTTCATTTACAGCCCACCAGGGCGTGAAAAAATACCGACGGTCCGCTCACAGGGTTTTTGAAGTCTAGACTGTTGCCAAAACATGGTGCGAGATCACGAATCCCTGCTTTTGATTCACTGCAAACCGGCAAGTCTCATTACATCTGCCAGCCTAGTTATCACAGACATGAAGCACGATCCTTAAGCTGTTCTGTGCTAGCATTTCTTGCCCATTCATTTGATGTTTATGTGGATCAATATCAGTCACACGTATTCTAGTTTAGAATGAACGGGCCTAGCTACTAAGACGCTTACCTACTGCAACATCACGTGCATGAATGGGATTTAATTAATTTCCTCTTTTCAATGTAGAGTTTGTGTGCTACAGTANCTAGCTACTAAGACGCTTACCTACTGCAACATCACGTGCATGAATGGGATTTAATTAATTTCCTCTTTTCAATGTAGTTTGTGTGCTACAGTAAAAAAACCCACGACTTCTCGTCAAAATTTATTACACCTTATACGCGTCAGAAAAATACAAGCTTATCTCAGCTTACCTTACATTGGATCTTTGCTCATCCTACATTGTCGCAGGTCTCTGAACCAATGTCAAACGTTTAGCATTAAAATGGATCAATTCCGCGCGGCCACAGAATTGGCAAGTACACAAAAGTGAAATAGCGTGGATGTGCCGGTGCCCACTTGTTGACTGGCTATTTATTGTATGCTGCGTAAGATTCACTGTTTGATGAGCTGCCGCATGATGTACGCTGTCTCAGCTACGAAGGCGGCTTTTTGTGACAAACACAACATATACTCTCTGAATAGGACAGGGTTCGTCAAGACAAATATACAAGGTTCGTCATGTCAAATAAACGAAACAAACATCATTGAAACTACACTGGCGCTATGTTAGCACTGTCAAAAAGTGGTCTACTTACACAGACACAGTGTATAAGTAAGTTACTAGCGCTGATTGGCAAACGGCGTTGTGGCATTCTGTTGGCCAGTGACGCCATTTTGCTGGTGTGGGTGGCTGGGGTTTGCGGTAGGAGGATTGTTTCAATTCTGTATTATTTAGTATTCTGTGGCGCGGCCAAGTAGAACCGGAGAACGAGTACTGACTATGGCAGTAGAAAATGAGCAAATGACGCCTGCTAGAGCATGTAAAGAACCATGAAGTGTATAACGATACCATATTGAAACAGGTGATATTAGGGTCTGTACAACCAACAAAATTTTAAATTGGTAGTGTGCAAACATCAAGATGTTAGATCACACACATGCATAGTTCACTATTTGGTAACGGCTAAATTTAGAATACAAATTAATTCCTAACAACACTTCCACGAAAAAGACAACAGAAGACGCAAGTGATCGGCCAATGAGGTTACGTGATACGAAGCACGTCTGCGTATCGCGTAAACACTTCACATNATTCTGTATTATTTAGTATTCTGTGGCGCGGCCAAGTAGAACCGGAGAACGAGTACTGACTATGGCAGTAGAAAATATACAAATGACGCCTGCTAGAGCATGTAAAGAACTATGAAGTGTATAACGATACCATATTGAAACAGGTGATATTAGGGTCTCTACAACCAACAAAATTTTAAATTGGTAGTGTGCAAACATCAAGATGTTAGATCACACACATGCATAGTTCACTATTTGGTAACGGCTAAATTTAGAATACAAATTAATTCCTAACAACACTTCCACGAAAAAGACAGCAGAAGACGCAAGTGATCGGCCAATGAGGTTACGTGATACGAAGCACGTCTGCGTATCGCGTAAACACTTCACATNACAGAAGACGCAAGTGATCGGCCAATGAGGTTACGTGATACGAAGCACGTCTGCGTATCGCGTAAACACTTCACATTGACAAGCTTTGCACTACGCGAACGTGCGTTGTTCTTGACGTCACACGGACGTGAACGGCGTCGTTGAATCACATACGCGAAGTCATGATCACAGTCGGACAGTAAGTAAGTTCTCCATTCAGCAGAATCACAAGGCACTTAAGAATGCAGAGGCGTAACAGCTACTCCAGCAACACACGTCAGTAAATTGGCGTCACATGGCTAGCAACATGTTTGATGGCAAATCACCAATTAGCGCCTGGCAACCAACTCGCCAGTCGGCAGCATTACCAATGGCGAACTTTGCACGGCATACAGTAGCCAATAAGATACAAGGATCGTTCCCAGACCCTTCAGCTGCCAATCACAGGAACTGACATGCAATTTCGTATATGTTGCAGAATCTCACTAATTGGTCGCGTGCACACAATGGAAGACAGCCGGAGCGACAATGCAGCGTGCAAATCACAACTTGGAAATAGAGCACCACGTCATCACCTTGGTAAGTGTATGTAGCTTGTCGCCGTCGCGAGATAGCAGCTGAGAGATTTTAGCAGCCTGCTGTGCTGCTATCGCTGTGCAAACATCCGAACGAAGATGCTGTTCGGGAATATTTGTGACGGTTACGTATAGCTCTATCACAGTCTCTAGATAATGTACTGTTTTGACTGTTGCATTCCTGAGCGAAAGTCAGCCGACATCCACGGCACATTTGTCTGGAACGTCAGTTTGCTGCGCGAAAAGTTCCGAGTTCGAATCCCGGGTAAAACAAGGACGTGTATGCTGTTTTAAATTTAAGATTAGTTTAAGTTAGTTCGTAAGCAGAGCACTCTTGCCTCCGTTTAGCCATTCAGCCTAAATTATGAGGTTAAAAAAAGGTAGAAATTGTACCTACACTGTTTTACTATCCCGAGTCAAACAGGAAAATATTATTACACCTAATAAGCACGGTGTGCAAAATGCGGGGGCCCACTGAAATGGCGATAACATACAGCCTACATTCAGTTGACAGACTTTTGATGAAGGGCTTAAGGGTGTTCCGTTATCCCAGAAGTTCTTAAAGCAAAGTGCCCGTGATTTCACGGAGAGTTTTGGATAATATTATACAAGCATAAAATGACGTTTTTTTTTAACAGTGCGAGAACTAAGAGCATAAGAAAAGCAACGTGCTATGAAAGCCAGTCCAAATCGATTTCGCGACTCTAATATTTATTTACTATCCCCATTGTTCATCTAGACTTCCAATGAAGGGAAAACGGGGAAGGTTCAACCTGGAATAGCGAAGGAAAACCGCAAAGGAAAAACCATCTTCACTGCAGCAAGTTGCGAATGGTGAACTGTACGTCACTGTTTGCTCTTTCCTGTGCCTGGCTGTTTACCAGTGTTACGACGGGGACACAGAGTACAGAATAATGCAGAGGTGATGGCGTCACTGGCCAACAAAATGTTGGAACGCCGTCCGCCAATCAGTATATCGGGAACCTTTCACAGCACGAAGTAGCAAATGAGACACAAAAGGCTCGTTTCCAGAGCGTCGCGCAGTCAATGAGAGAATGAGTAAGCCAACACCAAAGGAACCGGCACGCCATTTCGTTTCTCAAGTGGAACCTTCACCCATCATCTAGGTTTTTCTAAGTTTTTATTTTAAAATTTTTTTTTTTTCGAAAGAACCTCTATTACCAGTTAGCTATTGACCTTGCACAGCAGTACAGTCATAACAACTGAACTACGAACTCGTATCTATTCACGACACAATATTGATTTTGCCAAATTTCGGAAGAATTAAAATTGTGACGTAATCATGAGAAAGTGGTTACCTTTTCCTGTATGTAGTGCTGTATTAGGTCAATAACTAGCTGTGTTTAAGGTTTCTTACGGAATTTTGTTTTTTTTTAAATCTAAAAAAGCTAGAAAAACCAAAGATCTATTATGACTAGGAAAGGTTCCCCTTAATATTTATCTACCATGCAATAGCGAGCAAGACGCATGGGTAGGGACACGTGTTTTTCGCGAAAAGATTTCAAGACCAGTTGTACCCCAAAACACTTTAGTTCATATGCACTTTCGTGGTTGGATGATTTTAAATGCCACGTGCCTTAAGTGTCTTGCCCGCAAATCATAGACGTTCAGTATCGGATTACTTTATTCTGATTGGCCCAGTAAAATAATTACTTGTCTTCTCACGTAGACGCGCGACCAGTAACAAACGGAATCTGTGGTCGTGGACCTAGGATATTGAATAATCTTTTCGCGAGAAATACATGACCCTACCCATTGGCCACTAATGGGATATGGCTGGAAAACATTTGAGGTAGAGCAGTTTCGGGTGTATACGGCTGGGATGAAACCCGCGACCTCCAGGAGGATGCCGAAGAAAGTGCCGTCGCACGGGCAAACAACGCCCGGTTCGCGACCTCGAGATCGCAAGTCAGGCGAGCAAACATCGCTCGCCGGGCGGAGCGGCGAACAAGTGGGCACGTCATCGAAGGCACGGCTTTGCGAGGGACGTCCGGTACTGCGAACCCAGTGCCAGCGAATCAAACGGTAAACAAGACTTGAAAATGACGAGGGAAATAAAAAAAAAGAACCGATGTTGCACGTCTGTGGTTCGGCGTGTTGCCTAGAACTGTACACAGAGCTACGTGCTTGGTTTTTCCGCCCCTCGCTGACGCGGCGGCCAATAAAACTCTGTTCCTGCGTTGACGTCACGTCACGCGTGAACAGGCGCCTTCCCACTGGATCTAAATGGTCGCATTACCTATAGTTAGTGCCACCTGTGTTTCGCGAAAAGATTTACGCGGAGGCTAGACTTCAATATCTTCTGCGCACACTCGTAGTCTTCCTTGGGCGAAGAACGTCTGTTACATGAGTGAGACAATCAGAATTAAGTTCACACGATACTGACCGTCCGTGATTCGCAGTCAGACAGAAATATGGGTAACAATTCAAATAATCCAATCACGAAAGTGGTTCTGAACTTAAGTGTTTTGAAATACAACTTGTCCTTAAATCTTTTCGGGAAAAACAGGTGCCCCTACCTATAGTAGTCTTTCCTGCCCCACCCCTCTCATTATTACACGTCCTGACTCAACGCGAAAATTCACCCGCCGACTTGGTTGTTGCAGGTACGGCGTATTCACGTGCGAGAGGTATATTATCCGTTACTGAACGGGTTAAAATAGAAGCACGAAGAGTTTAAATTAATGACTAAAGTGCTCGGTTAACCATACATACCTATGGCCGCCTGCTCCTCGCGAAAAAATTCCACGACTAGTTGTACTTCAAAACTCGTTAGTTCAGACTCAATATCACGGTTGGATGATTTATAACTCGCACGCATCGAAAGTGTCTGCGAGCCAATCACGGTCGTTCACAGTCAGGGTGACTTTATTTCAATTGGCCCAGTCGAGAAGAAAATGTTTTCTTACACAGAAACATGAACAATAACGAAAGGAAGTTTGCAAGCGCGCACGTAAACAAGTTGAAGTCTATATTGTGGCTAAGTCTTTTCGCGAGAAACAGGTGGCCGTAATAGCGCCATCTGTTTCTCGCGAAATGATTTCAGAACTACTAATACTCCAAAACACTAGAGCTCAGATCCGCTTTCGTGATTGGATAATTTTGACTCTCACGCATTGCAGGGGTCTGTCGCGAATGACGGACACTCATTGTCAGAGTTACCTAATTCTGATTGGTCCAGTCTGATAAGGACCTGTCTCTCGGCAAATACACGTGGCCAATAACCAGAAGTCAAACCGCACGTATGCCATATGTAAGGGCAGTGATATTTCGCGAAAAGATTTCGAGACAAGATACAGTCCAAAGCACTGTAGGGTCATCCAGCTTCTTTGATTGGCTAAAAAATGTTCTGGCCTGTGTTAACCGTTTGCGCACGAATCACGACGGTTCAGTTTTGGATTTACTTAGTCCTGAGTGGCTTGGTCAAAGACGGACACGGTACCGGCAGCCAATGGAGGTATAACAACAGCTGAGATGTGTACATAGTATTGAAGTCTACTGTGTGCTCCAATTGTTACGCGAAAAGTCACTGGCCCTAGTCATATGTCCGAAAACAATCTAAAGAGGGCGGAAAGAAAAATTTCTGTGTTTAAAGTTACTCGAATGTCGGTCTATATGATTGGTCTTCTGGAGCCAGTTCGTACAGGCGTCAATGATACGTAGGAGGTGGAGAGATGCCACGAAGCGTTATATTTCCACGCCAGGCTGAACGTCACAGCCCTAACAGCCAGTCAGATGTTAATTAAGTAGGTGCCGCCTCTGTTAGCAGCCATCTCGCTATTTGGACTCGACCACACAAAATATAGTCATTCGGGTGCTAAGTGTTTAACATTGCTTCGGGGTGCTGTAAGGAGTGCCCGGTTAACACTCTGAAGTCGGTACACATTTATTCGCATTCACGACTAGGTAGACGTGAGCTGCCTACTTCCATAACTGCAGGCGCATGAGTCTGGATTCTTCCTTTCCTCTTACCAACGCCCTATCTATTGGGGCCGCGGTGGTGTAATGGTTAGACAATTAGTTCCCCAGCCTAGGCGAACCGGGTTCGATTCCCGGTGGGGTTGCCCCCGGATTTTCGCATGCGGGAATCTTGCCGGACGATGTCGCTGGTAGATGGGTTTTCTCGGGGGGATCTTCCGTATACCCCGCCCTATCATTCCGGCGCTGCTCCATTCTCAACTCACTTCACACTGAAAAAAAAAGTTTTGTGGTGACCAACAAAGTTTATTGGTAGCCACAAAATTCTTTTTCTCAAAATAGTCATCAGAAAATATTTTGTAGTACCAACAAAAGTTTTTCGTCATTCACGTATTTAGTGGTAACTACAAAATGACGTTTGTGGTCACCAACTTTTAAAAACTCAAATAATGCTCGCCAGGAGAGGGGCTGGGACCCGGGACCTCTCACATGCAAGCTCGGTATGTCACCGTTGCGCCACCTTGCTCAACGCTTATGCAGTGTCTGGAGCATGTAAATAACGCAGGTATAACAAGTGGCACACACGACAAGGCCTGCACACTTAACCTCATGGAAAAATAATTGTCTGGAATCATTTACGTGTACCATTTAATTATTTAGAAGAAAGGAATGACATAAACTATGTTCTTAAGAATATCCATCACGAAAATGGACAAATATGGCGTCATGGCCAGACAGAAGGTGCCCACTTCGAATATGCCAGCCAGAGCGCACGCGCAGAATATAATAGATGTAGTTTTTCAGTCTTTGCAAAATGTTATTACTGTAGATGACAGTAATGCTATTACTGCCAACTAAATGTTTTGGCGGCAGCCAATAAATTTATTGTTAATAAACAAATATGTTAGTGAGCACTAAAAAGCGTTGGTACTGATCAATCTACGTATTATTGGGCACCACAATCGGTTTTTTACCAGCAACAAAACGTCGCCTTGGAAAAAATCAACCAAACAATTTTTTGTAGCCATTAAAAATTATTTTCTTTCCGTGCACCCTCATCGGCTCTCAAGACCTTGATGTTAAGAGACGCCCAAATCTCTTCACTCAATCTGTGATGCGGGTGTGAAAGGAAAAAGCGGCAGCCAGAGAAGATAATACGAAGTACATAAGCAAGGTGGCCTTCAGAGGATGAGTAACCGCGAACTAACTGTAGCGCTGTGGATGCGTGGGCCGCGTGTTAGGTCACTTCCTCCTGTTGCACGGCAGCGGCGGCACGCCCGCGAGCTGATAGTCACATGGGGGATACAGTTCGGGGCTGGCCCTGGAGCTAGAGAGGAAATACGGTACCAGGTGTTGCGCCACGACGACGCCACCAGGTACTCACGCCGGCGCAACGCCCACCCGTCCCCGCCGACTTGCCGGAGACGCCGCCCGCTGTTCAACACTTGTGAATAAGGTTGGACTCAAGTCTGTTGCGACCCTCAGTCGTCCGTCCGTCCGGCAGTGATTCGCCATATTTTTCGTCCGTCAGTTGAAAGTGATTCACTACAATCCGTCGTCCGTCAATCCTACTGTACGGCAAAACTTCACTGCGACAACTTAACATCGCGATCTTTCTTTACCTGACGGTATACTTCGGTTGGGAATACATTTTCAATAAAGAACAAATTTTGAGAATATATATTTTTTTACGTGATTCGAATATAAACTGATTTTTTTAAATTTTAAATTCCTGAATTTACCACTAAAAGTAAATAAACACAGATCCACCGCCTTGCATTTTATTTAGAGGTGCGTGTTCTTGTCTAAGGAATGTTTTCAGAAGGTGGTGGCTCATCCCTCTGACCGTCGAAAGTTAAAGTTTGCTAAATATTTGACGGATGGATTGATAAAAAAAAAAAAATTGCCCTTCGGTAAGTTGAAGGTCGCGTGACCGCCGGACGGATGACTGACGGATGCAACGAACCATTGTGAATCCAGTTTAAGACTCGGGAATTTCGCTAGTTCAATCTGTGCTGTAAGAGTCCATTCACAGTTACTTCCGACTTTTCTGAAGTCCTGCTATTGTCCTATTTCCAGAATATTCCCCCTTACCATACAAACAAAGCTTAACCATAGTCTAGAAAATTACACCAAAGGGAAAGCGCACCGCATTCGAGCGCACTTAGTTAAATATTATTTTGCATGAGAACTATTTCTTACTAGGCATTACCAACACACCTATTTTCTTCCGGTTTTTATTCATATTGATTACAAATGAAATAATATAATTTATGTACAAAATATTGGCAACACTTCAACTTAATTTAAAATAAGATACTTTGATGTTAACAAAATACTTGTTTTTTTTTTCTTCTTCAAAGGTTTGATTCAAAAAGTGTGCAGAAACCGCGAACAGACTTATAGTCTTTCAACACCTGTACTATCTTAACACGTTCAGCCGCCGTGTCCGCGTTCAGGAACATTTTGCACACTAAGGATATTGATGGCCGATGTTGTGCACAGCAAGGCATTAGTGCGCAGTGTTGTGATAGTATTATTTGAGAGCAATCTGGCGTGTGAGAGGTTCTGCACCTATAGTTTATGAACGGTATTTCAGAACCTAACAGATAAAACAACCTCGACAATGAATGAATGAAAAAATGAAATTATTTTAGCCGTGACTATTAAAGAAGAAGAGAAATTAATAAGGCCAGTAGTTGTATAAAGGTATATAAAAGTAGGAATATGGTAATATAACGGATGAGGAACATCCACGTAGATCTTGGTGTTAACACTTTCAGACTCGATTTATTTTCAGGTTTCAGGTGCTTTTCCGCGAAAATATTCCACGATTGGTTGTACTCCATAGCACGTTAGTTCAGTACCAGTATCACAGTCGGATGACTTTAACTCGCACGCGTCCTAAGTGTCTACGAGCCAATCACGGACGTTCACAGTAAGGGTAACTTTATTTCAATTGGCCCAGTCGAGAAGAAAATATCTTCTCACACAGAAACACGGCTAATAACGAAAGGAAATTTGCAAGCATGCACGTTACAAGTTGAAGTCTAGATTGTGCCTAAATATTTTCGCGAAAAACAGGTGGCCCTACCGATAGGAAGCGCTAAAGTGCAAAGTATTTTTGAAATAATAAAACCAAATTTCAGTCATTTGACATTCATATGCTATAAACTCGTACCAAAATAGAATTAATAAAACAGAGTAGAAACATGAAGGCGTCTAGGTTGTTCTCCGTAACTTATTTTTAAATCTTGGTATTAAAAATAACGAGCTAAACAACATGGTCGTAAACAGCCTGCGACCAAAGTTTAACAGTATGTGCGGTACAGTTACAAAATACGAAACATTTTCCGCGGCTAACGCCCTTAAACTTCATTAACATTTACGCCGACCACGCCAAACAGACAGAACGGACAGAGCTATGGTTGTTCACATGTAAGCAGACTTTTCTGAGTTACCATTTTGCTATTTGGTCGCAGGCTGTTTACGACCACGCTGTTTCAGTCATTACTTTTAATACCAAGATTGGAAAACAAACTAGACGCTTTCATGTTTCTACTCTATTTTATTTTATTAATTCCACTGTAGCACGAATTTTTACTAAATTATTTTGAAGAAAATGTAATTTTGTTTTATAGTTCAAATAGTGATATCGATCGGTTCATTTTCCAACTTCAATTATTTTTTTACCCATTTTCAAGAATTAAAATGTGTTAATCCTATTATTTTCCATCATGTCCCACTAAACATTACGACCTGAAAATTCCATTCGTAGATATAGGACTCGAACTCACGCCCTCTGGATTAGCAACCCGACGTGTTATTCACCAGACTAATGTTGTTGCTCAATAAATATATACATATCATTATTTTACAGTTCTACCAGTAACAAGAATATATACATATATTCCAACTAATGACGAATGCACAACCAAAGACCGCCAGTTTATTTCTAAAAGATTTCTGTGCCTAAAAACTTGAACCATTAAGGAAATAAGAGTTATTAAATATGTGTTTATTAAAAAAAATTTTATTCTATGATAACATAATGTTTGCAATGCAATGTTGTCCCAACGTAACAGAAATAACCAGTCGCCAACTGTTATGTTCACAACATTGTCTAAACACATGAGGAACAAGACGCAGTTTAACGAAAATTTACATTTGGTAGTTATTTGTATGTTGTGAAAATTAATATGTTTTTTTCCATTTAAAACGATTATTTTCTATTAGTGAATTTATATTGGTTATACAATGTTGGCCCAACAAATGTATACAGCACACACCAAATGCCGATGGTATGTTTTCCGACAAGTAAACAAGACATAAATAGTGAAGCTAATATTAAATAAGACATGATTTGTGTGTTAAAAACACTGCATTTAAACAATAATACGAAAATATAGTGTTATTTCATTAGATATATGGCAATATCCTTTGTTGGCATAATGTTGGTTACAGAATGTTGGCCTAACAGAAATTTACATACCAAATGACCATAGTATATTTTCCGACAAGTAACCAAAACATTACCAAAGAAGTCACTTTTAAATAAGACACCGTTTGTTTGCTAAATATGTTGCTTTTAAAGAATCATAAAAAATATTTCATTCGAAATATGGCAATAACCTTTGTTGGCATAATGTTGGTCCAAACTATATTTAAATACCAAATACCAACAGTACGTTTTCCAAGTAACCAACACATCACCAACGATGTAACGTTATAAATAAAACATGGGTTGTTTGTTAAAAACATATATTTTAAGCAAAAATACAAAATTATGGTTTTATTTTATTAGGAAAATGGTAATTACCATTGTTGGCATAATGCTGGTTACGCAATTTTGACCCAACCTAACAATAAGTACCAATTACAAACTGTTGTGTTCCCAACATTGACATGAAATATAACCAACTGATCATATTTTAAAGAGAAATATCTCATGTGATGAAGTATCCTCATATTCAATCAAATACAAGATAGTGGCACGGTTTTAATTCAAAGAGGTTGTTTTGTAGTTTTACATTAAAAGTTGGTTGCCCAACATTGGTCCAACAGAAAATTACACACATATTACCAACAGTATGTTTAACACATTGTTACCAACCAAAAACCAACCATATAAAATGGCAGTTGCTATAGGTTATGACATTATCTGATTTAGTTACATCATTGTCTGGAGTGTGCTAAGTAATCCCGTAACATTTTCGTGGTAGGAAACTTTTGTTGGCATTTTCCGTTGAGCCAACGTTGTATTAATATGCGTGCTCCAATCCAACATATAGCCAATCTTTGCAACGAATTGCTAACGTAAGTTGGCACTGGGAAGAATAGGTTGGGTTTTGGTTGGAAATCAATGTTGGCTCAAAGCACACAAATTTACAAAACCCCAACCGTTGTCTTTCACAAGTCTTTCCAATGTTCCACCAACACGCTAAAAATACCACATTCTCTATTTTAACAGCTTTTCTTAATTTTTCTTATATATGTATTTTATTGTATGTTTTGAAATTATTTTCATTCAAAATATAAGGTTGGATTTGGTTGGCAAACAACGTTGGCCCGAAGTAAAATTTATGTAGGATTCTTACACAACATTTCCCAACCAATTTCCAACGTTGGCCTTACATATGTTGCTACTGGGGACTTGCAGTATGTTCTTGCTTTTTCTGATTTAGTGCTAAGTTACCTCACAAAATATGCATGGTAGTAACTTGTTGGCATAATGTTAATTACAGAATATTGACCCAACATGAAATATCATACCAAACCTCAACCGTTGAGTTTCCAATATTGAAACACATATAAACCACTAAACATATATAATAGAAAATTATCTCACATCTTGAAAAGCCTTTATATTATTTAACGTAAAGGAAAAGGGCACTGTTTTCATTAAGCAATATTTTTTCATAATTTGACATTATATGTTGGTTGAACAACACTAGTCTAACAGAATAAAACATATCAATTACCAACAGTATGTTTGCCAACTTGTTACCAACCATTAACTAACCATTTTCAAGTTTAAAATAATGACATTTGCAGTATGTTCTGGCTTTTTCTGAATTAATGACATAATTTTCTTGAGAGTGCTAAGTAATCTCACAAAATTTCCATGGTAGGAATTTTTCCTTGACATATTACGTTGGGCCAACGTTGTTTTAATATTCGCGTTCTAACCCAACGTTCAGCCAACCTTGCAAACCAAAGTCCAACCATTGGCCCAACGTATGTTGCTGTTGGGGATACTTACAAATTACCAACTGTTGTCTTTCCGAAATTCGTCCATTACTCCACCAACGAATAAAAATCACAATAATATATTTTTTAGTAGTTTTATTTTAAGCAATATGTTAATATTTATATGTTATTGCACGTTTAACATTATTCTCATTAAATTTATTAAGTTGGATTTTGGTTGTTAAATAACGTGGGCCCATCACATTCATATTTGCTAACAACCATCCATTGTCTTTCCGACATTTTTTCAACACTGTAACAATGAATAAAACTTTACAATAACAGTTTTATTTTCATTAATATGTTATCACATGTATGTTATTGTATGTTTTAACATCATTCTCATCCAATTTATTAAGTTGGATTTGGGTTGGAACCGGCAAGGGGTAATTGCCCGAATCCCGTAGTGCGTGGTCTGGTGTTAAACTGGGGCAACAGCCAATGAACTACTAACTGAGGCTCGGGTGTACAAATGATTGTGGTGTCTAGCTTGTTGCCTAATTTATCCGCGAAATTTCCGTGTCTCTGGTTATTACTGGGTTACACTATGCCTCGCACGTCCCCGGCCTATTTGAACCAATAAGAAACAATTAAAGATAGCATGGCCCAATCTCGTCCAATCAAGTCGAGAGGGAAAATGGCACCTGACTTCTGCGGAAGCCAATAAATAAACGACCCCGATCGAATATCTATAGGACGGTGAAGTTTATCATGCAGCCAGAAAATAACGCTAATTTTGCAGGTCTCTACCCATTCAGTCCTGATTTATTTACGATCTAAAGCGTTGCAATTGTTAATTTTTTGGAGTGGCTGTACTTGGGTCGAACGTGCTTCTCGCAACAAGTGAACGACGTGCTGTGTGTTCGTTGGTGACCGCGTACAACCATTCACAAATATGAGAGTTGCAGAAAATTCAGCAAATCAGATTCCTCACAAGGGAGACTATCAAAACACCGGCCACTGATTCCTTATTGTGTACAGTGCCGGCTATAAGTATCCTTCAAGTGCAACATGTCCGTGATCATGGACACGGGGGACTGAACGGGGTCAATAAGGCTACACCCTAAGAAACTCTTCGCGAATTTACTACACGAGTGTATACGTAGAGCGAGAAAGCGCGAATGGTGAAGTTATTTCCCATACATTCACGCTAGCGTTCCTACGTTCGCCCAGGAAACCGTCAAATGCGTAGCAGACTTCCTATCTTTGTAGCAGTGACACTAAACATTCCATATTTGTAGCTGGATGCGTGGTATAATTTCCATACGGCACATGGGTTAGAAACTTCCAATTTAGTTTAGGAAGTACTTTGTTTAGGTTGTACGCAGGGCGCACGACAGCGGCGGGGAAGGAGAGACTCAGCAGAAGGACTTGGGAGAAGTGTCCGCGCTAAACGCGAGCCAGCTATACCGCCGAAGCAGTGCTCGGGAGGAGGAAAGNGGGGGGGGGGAGGTGGACATGCTGCGGGACTTCGCTAATTTTCTGCGGGGACCGCAGACGGCCACCTAGAAGCAGCGGCAGCCTCTCCATTCCTAGCGTGCCGAGACGGGCGCACACGTGCTAGTACCGCTCCGCCACGGCGACCGCACTGTCCTGCCCGCACACATTCGCCCTTGACTCCCCGTCTTCCCCTCCCCTCAAACACAGACCCCGCCAACACGCACACGTCACACCAGCGAGTACACTGACTGCGAATGGCACACTCAGCTCATTACACAAAAAAAATCATGATTTTACATCGACACTTTAGAGGTCTGGGCGTGTTTACTGCCAGTCCCGACAAGCTGCAAGTGTGTCATATAAAGGCTGTCCACGGTAAATTGAGGCACTTTAATAACCCTTGTTTATATGCACGTTGTATATTTTTTCCACCGTAAGTAAAATTAACATTGTCATGGTCCCGATCATTTCATTCAATGCTTTGGTCAAATGAAGTTGTGAAATAATTCGAAAAGTAAATATTTTACAAATGTAATAATTCTGACATTTATACACATTAAAAAAGCCGGGAAGCAAAATTAATTGTTTCAGTATTCACATATGTTTACCTTACACTTTAAATTCAACGTTAATACAGGGAACATTTTTCTTTCCATCGTTACCAACTTGACTGGATGCATGCTCATCAAGTATGCTCGTTAAAACATATGCAGGTAGGAGTAGCGAATTTTTTTCAAACGTTGATTTTTAAAGTGCTCGCTTTACTGTGAACAGCCTTTATAGTCTCTACTACGGGAGCACCAGTTACACTGGTTTGCGTCAGCTCTTAAGACGTCGATGTTAAGAGCCGCCCAAATCTCTTCACTTACTCACTCATCCCCTACACTAGTTTGTGCAGTTCGACTTACCAGCGCCCTATTGGTGCGAACTACGCCGGAATTGCTTACCGCAATTTGAAGTCTCATTACTGGCTAGACGTCAGCCAATGAGGAGGCGAGCTGACTGTGTCCCGATTGCAGTGATTTGACACGTATCACACGAGATTTGACACGTAACACACGATATACAGTCCATTATGTTCATTTTGACAATTAAAAATTATAGTTCGTGTTCACGAAAATTACAACTGTTGTTTCGTAGTGGTCAGGTAAGACCACCATAAAAACCTAGCGTAGCAAAGGAAGCATATCCTTGCGAGTTTTGTTTTCAAGGGCAGAGAAGTTACCATTCAACCGTTTTGAGAGCCAGACTCGGGCTTATTAGACCTCTATGTGTTTATATACAGCACCTAATTTTAGAGACCGGCACAAATTGCGTTGATATTTGAAGACAGAATAGAACCAAACACGTAAGCGTGTGTATTTCTTTTGGCATAGAACAAGGATGACAGCTTGTTTGTAAAGCCCTGGACGGCTTTGTACCAATACGAAACAACTAACGATGACTGGCCAATCACTTCCACACCGAGTCAGTAAGGAAACCGTATACTCGCTGTTGGATAGGCCATTAAACAAATAGCGCCGACACGAATACGTATAGGAGGGTAAAGTCTAATGTGCTGTAAAATATAGGCGATCCACGGTAAAGTGTGCACTTTTGAAAGCCCCCTTATTTGGAATAATGGTCAATAAAAAATATTTTATTTTAGACTTAGACGTTAAATTACGAGTGCGATGGAATACACAAACCACGTCTGAATGTTATTTTAACACTTTCAACATTCGACGTTATTACGTAGCGAAATAACCATTCCCATCAGGTCAGATGCGAAATGCCCATATGCGCCTGTTACACTCTGATTTCGCTGTGTCTTCATTTCACTTGACCACTGAGCTTGAACGCTCGCCTCCTACCAAAGCGAACCGGATTCGATTCCCGGCGGGGTCACTCCCGAATTTTCGCTCTTGGGAGTCATGTCCAACGTTGCCGCTAGTCGGCGAGTTCTCTCGAAGATATCCCGTTTTCCCTGCCCTTGCATTCCGGCGCTGCTCCATTCTCACTTCACTTCAACCTCATCGGCCCTCAAGGCCCCGGTGTTAAAATAGCTGCCCAAATCTCTTTACTCCACTCTCCATCAGGTATACCGGAGAAACGTTTCTTAATAACCCGTTTATTAATAATGGCCTGTTTTGTTTATCTGTTAATCATGCTTAGTTATGTATTGTACGGTTAGCTGATTTATTTTACCTTGTCATAATTTTCAAACATATTTTTCATCGAATGCTTCTTACCTGCATAAAAAAGGCAATTGTGTGAGATTTCATAAACAAGACAATATTTACAAATTGTTGCCTTTACGGCATAGGTAGAGACCCAGAAACTTCGGGGATTCATTCTGCAACAAGCTAGACTCCATAGTCCTTTGTGTACTCGAGCCTCAGTTAGTCGTTCACTGGCCGTTGCTCCAGTTTAACCACTGACCAGGTAGCACGGATTCGGTCCTTGTTTTCCCTTCGTTATTGGTCGAAAGTCGTCCGGGGCGTTTCTAACAAACTGTGGTCCAATAGAAGCGAAACTTCATGGTACATGGGGATGAAGTTTAACTTGTTTTTAAACGAACTCGCGAAATTTCCGGGTCACTAGGCATTGGTACGGGCGCCACGTTAAAGGTGTTCTAACTCGTTCAGTCCCGAATTCATTTCCGGGATTACGTGTTGCAATCATTACAAATTTTTAGATCGGTGCTCTACTGGCTCCGAGCGTGCTTTTCGCAGCCAGTGAACAAAGTTTGCTGATGTCAGCATTGACCATTCACAAATGAGGGCTACAGAAACTTCAACAAATCTGACTATTCGTGGGGAAGACGCCCAAAACACCGGTCCCCGATTCCTTGTTATGTATAGTGCCGACCATAGGTATCCTTCATGTGAAACACGTCCTCCATCGTGGACAAGAGGACTGAGCGGATTAAAATTAAAAACGGGACACGCATCCATGCTCTACCCGGGATTCAAAACCTAACCTCTTGCACAATTTGTAACCCTTTCATTGCTACATCAATTTAATATTTCTAGAGATGCAAATAAAAAGTTTTTTATGTGTGCTGTGCTTTTAAGTTAACAAAGAACGTTTTTCGTTAATACAACCAATGAGCTGCAGGCGTTGTGTTTAGTGGTCGCAGATATGAACCAGTCGTAGCATAGAGCAGTAGCGTGGCTTACGGGATCACCTACCCCCAGGGAAGACAATGGAGTACTGAGCTTCGCAGTGTACAGTACCGATCAAATGCATCCTTCCCGTGGAACACGTAGCCAATTGTCTTCACTGGTAATGAACGGGTTAAATGTCTCGTCCCAACATCCAGACCACCACGCAACGGAGGTCAGTCAGATAAATAAAAGATTTATCGCAAAAAATTGAAAAATATGAGATCTAATACACCCACCTATCTGGCACGTGAGGTACGCTTTCCTAGAAATAATGGAAAACACTGGTAAGAAAATTACCCAGCAATCTTCGTGAAACTGCGGACAATTCGATTTCTCAGTAGCGAAATTTCCGTGAATTTCACGGCACTTTCTCTGGAGTTGCAGAACTTCGCATAAATTAGCAAATTCATTCTGCCACAAATTTTAGGATTAGTAAAGTGATGCTATAAAAAAAGTGTAAATATTTTTAATGTGAGCGGTGAACTGTGTATAAATAAAGAAACAAAAAATTATAAATTACCTATTCCAAAGCACAATTTGAAGATTTTCTGGGCATATTTTTAGTTCAAAACCATCAACTCTCACCTGTTAAGGGACTTTTTTTTTTCAGTTTCCCGCGTGTTCATTGACGTCTTTCTGCCTGTCACACGTGCACTCTAAGATATTGTTCGCAAATTTACCACATCAGTGTTTGCACGTACTGGGAAAACACTAATGGTGATGCATTTACCCCCGTACAGCCAAAGTAGTTTTCCTATATTTGTTCAGGAAGAGTCGAACGCACAGTGAATTTCCCGACTTTGTATAACATTGCATAACGCCTCACATTTCTATATTTGCAGCCAGATATATGGTAAATATCCAACACGATGCACAGATTTGAAACTTCCATTACAGTTTAATAAAAATGTTTACAGTGTTGTAAAAGCTGTTCACAATAAACCGAGCACTTTTTAAAGCCCTGCTTAAGATATGCACTTTGTATACTCTTCCCCCATTTGTAACATTAACATTGTCACGGGCCTGATCACTTTACTCGCGTGTCAGTCAAGTGAAACTGTGACATTATTGGAAATGTTAATATTTTACAAATTTGCTAATCCTTACACTAATAGGTAGGGCCAGTGACTTTTTGCGTAAAAATCGGAGCACATAGCAGACTTCAAGACTATATACACACCTCAGCTGTTGTTATACCTCCATTGGCTGCTGGCGCCGTGTCCGTCTTTGACCAGGCCACTCAGGATTAAGTAACTCCGATACTGAACCTTCGTGATTAGTGCGCAAACGGTAAACACGGGCCAGAACATTTTTTTAGCCAATCAAAGAAGCTGGACGACCCTACAGTGCTTTGGACTGTATCTTGTCTCGAAATATTTTCGCGAAATATCACTGCCCCTACTAATAGGCATAAAAACACAAAGAGCGAAATAAATAATTTCAGTTTTCACAGATGTTTACCTAACACTTTCAATTCAACGTTAAGACATGGAATTATACCCCCCCCCCCTTTTCTCTGTCGTTTCAAAAATTTACATGGGAACATACCAGCCGGCCTGTCCGTTAACATATATGACGGTAGTGGCAGTGACGTTTTTCAAACGTTGATTTCGAAAGTGCTCACTTTACTGTGAACAGCGTATATATGCTGGCTTTTAATATATGAAGGCGCATGAATCCCTGACGTAAGTTTTACCTAATCGCCGCAGACACGATTATTTTCCGGTTGGTGCACCGAAAAACGTTTCGTGTAAACTCGACGTTTTTCGTCTGCGAGGAACTACAGGAAGTACGGAGAGGTTCCATATGTTACAGTGCCAAACAAAAACACACAGCAAATTGTTTTTAGCTTATTCACGTGGTATAGACCAAGAGTCAAGTTTTCTTAGGACACGTCCGACAGTGTCACAGACTGGGTAGACCTATAAACACATGGGTTGAATGGTGCAGTAGTTCCTTTGATGTGGGCGTAACCAATTTCTGATTGTCCGCGCAAGGCTCTGGGAACGGACACAGTGTTTGATTGGCTACAGCGTACCGAGAAATATTTGTTATTGGTTGGGCTTCCTGCTACCGAGTAATTTACCATGCGCTGATTGGCCAAAGGCGTCCCGACATGCACGGAGAGAACACCCAGCAAATTATTTGTTTGTATAGGGCCAAGCAAATATTAAGTTGCCCCAACAAAATTATTGGTTTAGTAAACAAAACTTGAAAAGCAAGAAAATAAATCTCGTTCTTCTAATAGAATACACGTTTGAATAAACTTAACTTCCGTGTTGAGCCAAAATAGATTAAACTGTGAAGAAAATATTTTGTTGAATAATCTATACGAATTTGTTTGGCCACTCATTTGATCGCCTTCGTCCGAAAATACAACTCGAGAGTTTGTTTGCATTTTTGTGACAATTTAGGAGAGACACAGTAGTTGGTTAGTTCATCTATTGATGTTTAATAATGATATAAACATCCTCACAAAACAAGTTCAGCAGGAAACTAAAAAGCAAAGCTGTAAAACATGAAATATTTTTTGCGCATGCTTTTCAGTGTTGTATAAAATTAAACATTAAAAAAAATTCCAATTTTTTATCAGTAGTTATTTTTTAGCTGGGTTGCGAATCTCAGTCGGGCCTCCACATTTTTTTTTATATTAACAGAAACTTTGAACGTACGCGGAGGCAAACAAATATATATTTGCGATAACCAAATCTGTGTTTGGGGGCAACCAAATAAGAACAACAAAACATTTCATTGCCCCTATAAAAAACAATTAATTTGTTTGTGCCACACAAACTTTGTTTGTTTCAACAAAATCTTTTTTTCTCGGGGCGTTGCTGACCAGTGACGCCATTTTGCTGGCGCGGGCTGCTGTAGTTCTCGGCGTGAGCGGCTGTTCCACATCTGTATAGTTGCGTACTCTGCGACTGAGTATAAGCTCGGCTGGCGACCTGCGATTGCGAGCCTTTCACGGATGATTCCACCCGTAAGAAGCGCGTGGTTGCAGGCGACCGTGAGATAACGTCGGAAGCCACGACATAGTCCGCGGATGCCGAGCTGGTGAGGGTACGAAACATCCGCGGCGTGGCACACAATTGAAAGGCGCCGACCTGAGTGACAAGGTGTCTCGGAATCCTATACACTCGCTAAGGAGGGGCTTGCGGTGCATTACTGCGGTCTCTTAACCTTTCTGTGCACAATTGGGAAAACACAATACCACGAATCACGGTTCGAGGACTGTTCGTTGTTTCTGTCGAAACGAACGCCGACATGACACCGAGCTCTTTAACAGTCCAATGTTACCGAGAGACGAGAAGACGAGAATATATAAATTTAGTGCAATTGGTGGAGGGGATAAGTATGAATGTGTGTGAATGTGTGTATGCCCCTGTAGCAACTTACGTTGACCCAACGTTGGCACTTGGTTGAAAAGGTTTGCTATATGTTGGGCTGTAGCACACAAATTAATACAACGTTGACCCAACGGAAAATGTGAGACAAACATTTGCTACCACGAAAATGTTACGAGATTACTTAGCACCCTCCAGATAATGATGTCACTAAATCAGATAATGCCATAACCTCCTGCAAGTGTAATTTTAAAAAGTTGGTGTTTGGTTGGTAGCAAGTTTGTATAAATACGGTTGGTAATAGGTGTGTATTTTTCTGCTGGGACAACGTTGGGCGACCAACATTTTATGTAAAGCAATTTAACAAACTTCTTGAATGAAAAGAATGCCACGTTCTTGTATTTTATATAATATGAAGGAACTTCATGGCATGAGATATTTATCTTTAAATTATGATCAGTTGGTTACATGTTGTGTCAACGTTTGGGATACAACAGTTTGTAATTGAGTTGGCCAACACTGTTTACCCAACATTATGCCAACAATAGTAATTAGCATATTTCTGATTAAATTAAACCACGATTTTGTATTTGTGTTTAAAAGCTGTGTTTTTAACACACAATCCACGTTTTATTTTTAAATTGATTTCGTTGGTGATGTGTTAGTTACTTGTTAGAAAACATACTGTTGGCATTTCGTATGTAAACTGATGTTGGGCCAACACTGTGTAACCAACGTTATGCCAACAAAGGTAATGGCCATATTTCTAATGAAATAACACTATAATTTTGTATGATTGTTTAAAAGTAACATTCTTAGCACACAAACCATGTCTTATTTGAAATTGACTTCGTTGGTGATGTCTTGGTTAATTTTTGGAAAACATACTGTTGTCATTTGATATGTAAATTTTTGTTGGGCCAACATTTTGTAACGAACATTATACCAATAAAGGAAATTGCCATATATTTGATGACACAACACTTTATTTTCGTATAATGGTTTAAATACAATATTTTTAGCACAAAAACTATGTCTTATATAAAATTGACTTCATTGTTTATTTATTGGTTACTTGTTGGAAAACATACCGTCGGCATTTGGTATGTACTGTATAACTTCGTTGGGACATCATTATACAACCAACATAAATTCTCTAATAGAAAATAATCGTTTTAAATCTAAAAACTTATTAATTTCCCAATATACAGAGAATTATCAAATGTATATTTGCATTTAACTCTGTTTTGTTCCTCATGTGTTGAGACAATGTTGTGAACATTAAAATTGGTAAATAGTTGTTTCTGTTACGTTGGGACACATTGCATTGCAGACATTATGCCATCATAGGATGACATTATTTTTTCGTAAATAAAAACATATACACAATATTTATTTCATTTCCTTAATGATTCAGGTTTTTTTATCATGGAGATTATTTAAAAATAAACTCGCTGTCATTGGTTGTGGTTTGGTTATTAGTTGGCAAATATATTATCGTAACTAATACGTTTTANTATATATATATATATATATATATATATATATATATATATATATATACAGATATTGAAACACATTATATCGGACTGCAGTGTAATGATATGTGACTATTTCTTCACCTGTAACAAGGAGTTACAGTAGTCTAGTGCATAACACCACGGGCTGATAATCGAAAGGGATTGAGTTCGAGTCCGTCATCCACCAAGGAAACTTTTTGCTCGTAGTATGAAGAGAAAGGCAATAGAAAATAATTCTATTAATCGGCTTTTTAACTATTTGTTAATGTGAAAAATTTGTTTAAAACAATGGCAACCAACGTTGGCAGAACGTTTTGTATTGGTTGGCATTATGTATTCAATAACACATCGTGCCAAAAATGTACCAACTGTAGGTAAATTGCTTTGAATGCCTTTCTGAAAGAAAAAAGACACTGCCCTTAAATGTTTGTACAAACAAAAAATTAATTTGGCCCAACATTGTATTTCAGTTGACAACCAACATACAAGTCATGTTGGGCCAACGTAATCCTAAGGGACATTTCAGCGTTGGCCCAAACTAATTTTGCTTCTGGGATGCTTACACTCTTTATGTGTATATACATATACATACACATAAAGATGAGAGTGTGTTATTTTAATGTGTACCCAAGAGTAACAGTCACTGGAAACATCCCTTCAAATCTCTTATCATTTAGGCAATAAAAAATTTTGCACGACAAGTTGTAGGGAATAAGGGTTTGTAGGACAGTGGAAATTGTTTTCGTTTTTAGTTTAACTGGCAACATTAGGATTATTTATAATCGTACAAGTAGCATGTATCAACGCACTCATTTCGCCATCTTTCATGCATATAATACACAAATTATTTCAGGACATCTCGCTATTAATAGCAGAAAATCCCAACCAAAACTGTTTTTTTTTTAAAATTATTATTGAACAAATAAGAGAAACTTTGGGGATTTTCCCATACAGGTCTCCCAGGACAGAACGTTTTGTGATTACTTTACAATTTCAATACATATTTCATGAAAACTGCATATAGGCTGTTAAAGGTAAAATGAGCACTTTTGAAAGCTTTGCTTAAGTTCTACTTGTATGCACGTTATGTATTCTTCCGCGTTATGTAAACTTAACACTGCCATGGGCCTCATCACTTTATTCATGCGTTGGTCAAGTGAAACCGTGAAGTTATTAGAAAAGTAAATATTTCACAAATCTGCTCGTTTTTACACTTTAATGAATTAAAAAAACAGAAAGCAAAATAAATGATTTAAGTTATTACAAATGGTTACCTGACACTTTTTATTATACGTTAAGATATGAAACTACTTTCCATCCATCCGTCACCAACTTTACTGGGCGAATGTCGTTCAGTGCGCCCATAAATATATGCAGGCAGGGGCAGTGGCTTTTTTTTTTTACATTTTATCGTGAATAACCTTTAGCCGAGATCACTGAGACGTCCTTTGTGGAACATGGGTTTTTAGGCTCCGGATCACAGGAATACCACAAATGTATAGGTCGTTTTATAACTAAGAAAACGTCCAGCAAGTGTTTGCGTGTCAATTTCACACTGGCATTTGAGGGACGCGTGAATTCTAGTGACTATGTCCAATATCATGATTGGATGCGATACGACTTCGCAATTCCAGTTTTCTTGTACATTTGTGTCGTAAATTTGCGAACAATTGCTTGCAGCGGAGGAGCAGGGCTAGTGCCGACGTGAGCTAAAACGCTGAGGTGAAAACGGCCTCCACCCACTAACCACGTACGTCGCCAGAATTTTTTTTCGCGGAAAGTGAGGAGGGAACGACAGCAGGACATATTTCGCGAGCTGCGTCACCAAGCGCTACGGCCGCAAGTCTCCCGGAACAGGATAAGTTGAGAGTCGTCACCTCTCCACGCCCATTTTACAAACCGACCAGCCTCGAACTGCCTGACGCCGTCGAACACGCGCTGTCTAAGAGGCCGTGTTACACGGAACCAGGTTCTGCAAAAGCCCTGAGTAGATGAACACTCAGAGACGAAATTGGGTGGTGGTTACTTTGACGTGAGCCTGCTCTGATTGGATGCGCGAGGCTCTGGGAACGGGCATTCTGTATGATTGGCTACTGCGTGCTGCGAACGGAGCCCCCATGGCTGGGCTGCCACACGACAGGAGTGTAACAAGACACAGATTGGCGTTCCGACATGCCGTTGGCTAGTGGAGCAATTTTGCTGGCGTGTGATGCTGTAGTTCGTGTCACAAGCGGGTGTTTCACCCCTGTGTTTGTAAGCAGGCTGTGGTAAAAGCTTGTGCTAGGTCTGCCATAGCAGCTGTTATATTAGCTGGTACAGTATCCAGCATACTAGGTTCGGTAATGGAACCGGTCCTATTTTCCGAGGCAGATTCCATACCAGCTTTCGTACCACCTGTCGAATCACACTGAAGATTCAGATCCTAGGATGCTCCCCGTGATTACTACTCGAAAAGAGTTGACGGAAAAAAAAAGGACGACGCCTCCACCACAGAGCACTTAAATAAAGGCGGAACAACTTATTCTGCGAACTCCAGTCACACACGCCAGTAAAATGGCGTTACTGGCTAGCCACATGTACGAACGCCGTTCACTTATCAGCGCCTGGTAACCTTGGTACTCGCCAGCCGGCAGCGCAGCCAATAGGGAAGCTTTCGCAGCACGCAGTTGCCAATCAGACGCAGGGTCCGTTACCAGAGACTCACGCAGCCAGTCGGAGAATGGAAACGCTCACATCAAAAGAACAGCAACGCCATTTTGTCTCTGTGTATTTATCTGTTCTGTACCTCCGTCAAGATTACAGTCCGTAGGGTTGAAATTCGCTCAGATGAATTTTACATACGGCAAAGACATATAATATTGACAACGGCAGTTTTTAATTACTGCTGGGAAGCACACTAAAGATTGAAAATATCACCTAGGTATAGAAAAAATTAATACAAGTGATTTTGCAAATGTAACTGTATCGTTGGAAAAAAAATTGTTTATGGGTATGTGAATTAAAGCGTTGTAGTGGAATCATGACTATAAAACATAACATAGGTATGAATTTTGAACGTGAGTTAAAAATTCCATCGGACACCTGTTGTTTTTTTTTTTTTTTACTTCATAGAATACAGATCACAACTTCACGTTTAAATAGTAACTGTATTATGCGAAACTTACAATCCCGAGATGCTTAATAAAAATGATTTCGCGATATTGCATAATCATTTTCAAATATTGAAAATACATCTGTATACATTAAACTGTTCCAACGGCCAACAGTTATAAATAAATGTTAATATCCGCTGGTATTTTTACTATGGCTACACAAATTACTGGCTAGCTGCAATTCTACGAGTGGGTACCATATATAATATAACGCATATGATTATCTGCACACCCACCAACGGTGTCTAATGATGCCAGTACGCCAACTGCCGTCGTGCAATAGGAATTTACCATGCCGGCTCGCTTAGCGGCTGGCATACCGAGTCTTGCACCAGGCCTTATACACAGACTGTTCACGGTAAACTGAGCACTTCTGAAAGCCCTGTTTCTACTTGTACGCACATTGTGTATTCTTCCAACATATGTAAATTAACATTGCCAAGGACTTGGCCACGTTATTCATACGTCAGTCTAGTGAAACTGTGAAATTATTACACAAATATTTTACAAATGCGCTAAGTCTTACACTTACATACGATTTAAAAAAAATATTAATTTTAGTAATTACAAATGTTTGTCCAACACTTCAAATATAACGCTAAATCGTGGAACTACTTTCTATCTGTCATTACCAACTTTACTGGGCGCATGTCAGTCAGCGTGTCGGTTAAAATATGTTCAAGTGCTGGCAGTGACATTTTTCAAGGGTTGATTTCAAAAGTGCTCAATTAACCGTAAGCAGCCTATATACGCTGTTCATGATAAAGTGAGCACTTTTGGTGCCCTAGTTGCATTTTTTAAGCCATTTTTTTATCCTTTAACTAATATTTAAAATAAATAGTGTCATTTACTTAATAAACACAGTGTGTACATTCCATCGCACTTTCAAGTTAACGTCTAAGGCTAAAATAAAACATTTTTACTGACTATTATTCCAAATAAGAGGGTTTTCAAAAGCGCTCACTATGCCGAGAATAGCCTATATAAATTTGCACAAGAGTAAGTACGGTAGCAAGTATCGTGTAATATCGGCAAAACGCCAAAACGCGCGGGAGAGTAAAGTTACGCAGAGCGGGTCACCGCGGGACCTTCAATATCTCTCCGTCTCTCTCTCCCCTTCCCACTCCCGACTGCAAACAGCTGACTGGCCTGTTCGCCCACGCAAGACGTTGCGTCGGGGGCCGCGCGAGAGGACATTGCCTCTGGCGGTCAAACGTCCTTGGCGAATTAAAAAAAAAAATACAAGTGTTTGCGTCTTGTACGTCACTCGGTTACGCACAGAAAAGGCTAAAGTCAACGAGACCATCATTGCAGTGTTCTGGCTCTCCGAGTCACTTATCTATGGACAGACAGAATCGTACTGAGAGGTTTCATTCAAACAATCACTTAGGGCACGTGTTTTTCGCAAAAAAATTTCGAGATTAGTTGTACTTCAAAACACTTCAGTTCTTTCATGCACTTTCGTTGTTCAATGATTTAAAATGCCACGTGCCTCAAGAGTCTTGCCAGCAGATCATATACATTCGTTATCGGAGTACTTTATTCTGATTGGCCCAGACAAATGACAACGCGTCTTATCACGTAGACGTGCGGCCAGTAACCAACGGAAGTTGTGGTTGAGGATGTAGGATATTGAAGTCTAGCATGGCCATACATATTTTCGCGAAAAATACATGGCCCCAACACTTGTTGAACAGCCTCGAAATTGCTATGCGATTTTAACGCTTTCATCACGGTGTCCGTGTGCAACACAGGGCGGGCAATCATTTATTTATCAAACGAACATAAGACTCCATTCAATGCCCATAATGACGTTTTGTTGGCTGTGTTAGCCCAGTTGCAAGAATCCTTCGAACGATAATAATTTATTTGTATTACTTCGCATTTCAAATCTCATACATCTATATAACATATATTTTATTCTGAAGTTTAGGATCCAGGGACAATTAAATGAGAAATCTGCCCTCCAAACAATTCCGGGACTGAAAATCAAAGTTTGACCATAAATTACGCGAACGAGTTTAATAAATTAACAAACACAATATACATTTTTTATTTTGGTTCGCTGTTGTTATAGGCGGGCGTCAAATTGATCCGAAGAGGGTGAAGCGAGGTGAGTATGGAGCAGCGCCGGAAAGCAAGGGCAGGGGAAACGGGAGATGCCCGAGAAAACCCGCCGACCAGTGGCATCGTCCGGCACGATTACCAGATGCGAAAATCCGGGAGCGATCCTGTCGGGAATCGAACCCAGTTCGCTTAGGTGGGAGGCGAGTGGTCTAACCACTAAACCACTACACCACCTCGGCCACTCTCCACTTTGGTCTCGGCATCCTTAAAGCACGGCTACATAATAAACAGTAACCACTGATCTACCGTGGAGCGTTACTGCGGCAATTTAAGGGGTATGTCACCCATTTCACACAACGTCTTTGCTGGCTTCCTGCCAGGAGATGGCCCAATATGCAAATATCTTCTAGCCAGTCACTAACCACTTGCAAGAACCGGTTGGCTGGAGTCAACATTCCACTGGGTGGCGAATGAGGATGAAATATGGCAACACATTATACAGCTGGGGCGTGATGAGTCAACAGATTTGGAAGGCGCCCGACAAGTTCTTGGTGATGTGTGTAGTAGGTGGTCGGAATACAGTGACGGGAGAAATGTAAGTTTGCCGAGTGATCCCACCGGACAACAGCAAAGTCCGCCACGTTTTTTACTTGAGAAAAGCAGAAGCGACTCCTCCGGGAATCAAACCCGGGTCGCTTTAGCGGGAGTCCGATCCGCTTTCAGCGCGATCACAGGGGCCCCAAACGTTGAAGTCCGTGATTTTAAAGCTTGAATCAGTGATTTCGATTACGTGACATGATAATCACTCAACATTCAATCAACAGTTTGACAGATATTCAGGTAATTTTCTCCAACTAAATTTTATAGCGCAGCGAGCCCGCATGTTCCTGCTTGGAAGTGCTTTGTTGATCAGTTCCAAGCGCTGATATCACAGTCGCTAACTGGTGAACCACAAAGTACTTAGGAATAAAGAGGCGAAACTACGATAGGTACCACGAACTTCAGCCGCACACGCCAGAAAAATTACGCCAATAGCCAGCAACATGTCGGAACGGCGTTCGCCAATCAGCGTCTGGTAATATGAGCCCAGCCAATAAGGCAGCATTTCACAGCACACAGTGGCCACTCGATACACTATGCTCGTTTCCAGAGCCTCGCGCAGTCAGTGGGTGCGCCCACATCAAATGAACCGCCATGCAATTTCGTATCCTCGTGGTTGAATAAGATGTTTTTAAGTAGTCGCACGAAGTTTATTGCAATGATATTGCTGCAAGTTGTTCACGCGGTTGTGGTTGGAATGGAAATTATCCTTGATGACATCAGATTTTAAAGCATGGCACCCTAGTCATCGGTTTGGTTTGAAAATAGTTTGGTTAAAAAAAAAACTGCGAGAAAGGCCCATAAAATATTTGTTTGTATAGTGCCAAAAATATATTTAGTTGTCCCAGCACAATACTTTGTCGAGTAAACAAAACTTCAAAAGCAACAAAATTAATTTTCTAACATACCTAATACATGTTTTAATTTACAAAACCTCCGCGTTGGGCCAAAATAAATTCGACTGTCAACCAAATATCTCGTTGAAATTCGTTTGGCCTTCGTTCAAAAATACAGCTCGAGACTTCGTTGACATTTTTTGTGACAATTATGATAGTACCTTACAGTATTGTGAGTGCATAATGGTTTAAACATCCTAATAAAACAAGTTCAACGGGACACTAAACAGTGAAGCTGTAAAACATAATATATATTTACCTACGCAAGTTGTTCAGCAGTTGAACTGTGCATATCAAAAATATTCTCGTTTTCCCAGTAGTCACTACGGTCTATGATCGAATCTCGGCCGGGAATTAAATTTTTTTTGTTAACCGCAACAGTTGAAAATACGTAGAGAAAAACAAATCTTTAGTTGCAGCGACCAAATCTTTGCTTGGGATAACCAGATAATAACAAGAAAATAATTTGGTTACAACAACCAAGTATTTCAATGCCCCTCCTACAGACAATTAATTTCGTTCCACCAAACGAACTTTTTTTGACTCAACTATACCTTTTTTCTCAGTGCATGAACTTTTTTTTGGTTCTGATAAATCATTATAGCAATAAAAGTAACCAAGTAGAGTGTGTTTCCTAGTTTGGTTGGTGGGTTTGACAGATCTGACTTCTTGAAGGTAGGGTTACTAGACGTCCTCTTTTATCCGGACATGTCCTCTTTTTGTCGCCTCGCAAACTGCCCGGCCGGGTTTTATGAAACACATAAAATGTCCTCTTAAAAAAAAAATAGCAGCCACATTTCATTTTGTTTTGTTTTTTATTTGGCGTTGAAAAATAATTAGGAAAGGTGCCAACCAGCTTGCTGCCAAAGTGCTATCACTTTATAGACAATTACGTAATTATTTAGTCTTTATTTCACTCCCACAAAAAAAAAAATTTTCCGAGTATTTATTTACGTGGTGTGTGTAGACGAGAAGTGAAATTATCGACTGTATCGGATTTAAGAAAGAGTTTTTTAATGCTGGAGTTATACTTTTATAATGCCAAAAGAAAATGCGTTTTTAGTGAAGAGTAAAATAAATAGTTTAGGAACAGCTTAAAGTTATAAAATTATATATATATATATATATATATACACATACATATAATTTTATATGTTGTCTTTCTTCGTGTCATTGACTTGCATTTGTCCTCTTTTTTTATGCCTGTTATTTGCATGTGTCCTCTTTTTGGGAGCCACTGTTCTGGTAACCCTACCTGAAGGACTCCAAGTCCTTAGCAAGAGCGCTAAGGG
Source organism: Clitarchus hookeri (assembly GCA_002778355.1). Classification (NCBI taxonomy): domain Eukaryota; kingdom Metazoa; phylum Arthropoda; class Insecta; order Phasmatodea; family Phasmatidae; genus Clitarchus; species Clitarchus hookeri. The sequence continues at coordinate 34,271 of NQII01005241.1, read as the reverse complement.
CGACATAGACACGAACATCAGATGCCCTATTGCTATTGACATGCAGAATTTGCGTTATTATTTGGCTACAGATTAAACTTGGAGCATTTATGCTTTAGAATTGCTTGTGCCAATGAGCTACCTTTTATGTAGCCTAAGATGCCCTGGAGGGCTTCGAGCCAATAGGAATGAGATACTAGCATTTCACATGGTAAGCTCACGTGGGAGGTGCCAATAAACCAACGAAATCGCTCCGTATACACACGACTGTGTGACAGCACATGTTGCGGAGCTTTGCGCTGCTGTGACGTCCATCCGTCGGCAGTTCATCCTCTATGGCACTATCTGCGCTAACCGAGTCAATCTACACTGTAAAAAATTGTTTGTACTTTACCAAAATGTTTTTGAAAACCCTGTTGCTAAAAAAAAAAACCCCCTTTTAATGAACTACAAAAAGTTTTCTTGTAAAATCTGCAATTTGTAGCATTACAATTTTCAGGCTTATATTTCAACTTACACTATTGAGAAGTGGGAATATATTTTTTTTGGTCATAGGATACAAATGTAATAAATAAATAAGAGAAGAGGGAAATGCAATTCACCTAAAAGTGGCACCTTGCCAGAACGGAGACTTGAACCTACTTCTACGTCACAACCGTCGCAGCTTTAACCACACGATCAGCTTCATTTACGAGGTAGCCATATATATTTTTCCACTGTGGATAGTGCGTGGCAGCTACTGAGTACGGAAAAGTGGAAAACTAACCAGAACAACGACCACGAATATTAAACGTAACAGTGTAGTAATTGTGAATGAACTGCATTTAAACAAATTAACTGTAAAAATAACTTCTTACAGCATAAGTTAGAGATTACAAAAATGTAGCATTTAATCAATAATAAACACGGCGTAAACCTACGGAGACTTGAATTATCACACATACTCCTTTAACTCGGAATGGCGCGCTAGTTAACTAATTTAACTGTACACACAACGATTACCATGTTTAAGAATTTGTTCATAGCATCGTGTGTTTTTAACAGTTATCTTCATTGTTTTATTAAGATTATTTGCGTTATTTTATGTTTTTCACGTTATTAACATCTGCGTTGCGTTTCTTTTTACATGCAACTGGGCTTTGCACCACCCCAAGTGTTCTCACAAACAGCCATATAAGCCTGCATACGGTTTGAGGTTGTTGAGTGTCTGCCATTTTGTCTGAGTTCGTGGGTGCTGTCGGTAGACCTATATTATAAACATATCTTGAGAAATACTGCAGAAATGGATCTTGTAATTTTTTGTACGAGTAATTTTACAAGACAAAGTATTTTAGGTACTGTTACAAACGCTTGTAAAACTACAAACAATTTCTCACTAAAAATGATAAAATTGATTATAATGCGAACAAAAATCCGTTTTAGTAATTTCCATTAATTATACAAATAGATAAATGTTAGAGAAAAATGTAAAAAATTACAGTTATATATATACTGCAATATTTATTTGGTATTATTCCTTAATAGATGTTAGGCCTACATAGAAATTTCGAGGAGTTTTACATTAAATAATTTTACCAAAAGCGATTCGCAATGTATAAACAGTTAGGATACCTTCGGAACTTGAGTTTCTGCGTTCCAGACCTGGGTAAGCCACTGAGTGCCACTTTAACTACACTGTTAGAAAAAATTTCCTTGAATATACGTAAAAGTACTCGTAAAAATTTGTCTAAAATTCTTCGTAAGATTACGGACATTTGGTGTTCTGAATAAAGGAACTTTCTAGGAATTCACAAATTTCCTTTTAGCCTGCTAGTTAGTGTTTCTGTATTTGCGATTTGTGAAATGGGGCTTCATTACGCGGGTATCTTACTGTGTGTGAAATTAAAATAAAAAGTTCATATTTGTGTGTTAAAGAGCACGAAAATGTCAACGCTGATGTTAACAACAGTTTCACGTTGGTAGCGTATGGCCTTTTTTTAAAACTGCTAATGTTGACGTGTTTGAAATACTGTCTTCTGTTACTGGTGGTTTCTTGCATTTTATGACTTTTGAAGATGGAAGTGTAAGTGGTGTGAATATCACGAATGCCGTGGGAACGATGTATTCTGCTTATACGGCGGCCAAGAAAGCTTCACAGTCTTTGTGTTCGTCACCGAAACACAAAGTTTTAATGAATATGGAGAGGTTTCTTGTTTTATATGAAACGTTCATCTTTCGTCATTATGCTAACCTCATTTCCATGTATTAAAAGTACATTTCCGTAAACGTTTCCGTAATTATACGATCATTTTAATAATGTTTGAGTTTTAATTAGTTAAGTGTTAAAACCATCCTCCTTCAACCTACTTGCGTTAAAGCAGAGACATTAAGAAGCAATAGTGAAAAATAAAATAGAACTTTCGTACCGAAGATCTATGCACCATTTGGCCGGTTGCCTGCTTTGCCCCTTTCAATGCTAGCGTTCGTAGACGTGTAGCGTTGAAACGTTAGCTATCTATCCAATCTCAGCTGGATGCACCTAATATTTTAGATTAGTACGCTTGACCTTAAAATATTGAAAAATGCCACGGGTACTACTTTCTAACGCATTCACACTGTGAATCGACTAGCTAACCAATGGCCGTGGCTTTGTCACTGGCAGTAATTTTCTTAGCTGCCACCTTGGAATGAGCAGGGTATAGTTTATGGTGTCCTCTGTGCACGGCAAGAAACCGCCATCAAATACTCTAGAAACTTTTCCGTGTGTCGAATACCATTGGTTGATGGTTCGTGACGACTTTCACAAGCCGTCACAGGCTATTCACGACAAACGGAGCAGTTTTGAAATCCCTGTTTAAGATCTACTTGCATGCACATTGTGTATTATTCCGTCATATACAAAAATGAACATTGCCATGACCCTGATCACATATACATGGGTTGGTAAATTAAAACGGTGAAATTTTATAATATAAATATTTCACAGAATTGTGATTTATTACACTTACATGCACATATAAAAAAACAAAGAAAAGGAAATAATATCATTGTTTTCAAATGTTTAACTAACACTTTTAATCGAACGTTAAAACGTTGCACTACTTTGCCTTCGTCGTTACCAATTTTAATGGGCGCACGTCTGTCTGTTAATCCGTTAAAAATATATGTAGGTAGGGGCAGTGACATTTTTTAAATGTTAATTTGAAAAGTGCTTAATTAACAGTGAACATCCTTTATTTTCATCACTTAATATCGATATGATCTAACACCCCGATAGGTTATTATTTATGCTGATGAAGAGAGTTCAAAAACTCCTACCATACATGTTGTTAATATGCAGCGTGCAAATTTCTTTGTTGCAGTTACGAGACTCAGGAAGAAAACGACTCACCTCGCGGCGACATGAGGCGTGAGAGAGTCTCGTCGGCGGGCACAGGACATCACACAGTGCGAGGCAGGAACACCAAGGAATTTGAAATTTGAGAGGCGACTTGAGGCACCATCACGGGGTTTTTAACACGGCGGCTGCCGATATGACTGCGTTGCTTGGCAACCGCCAACAAACTAACCTAACCTCGCACCATTTCCTCGCTCTCCGCTCTTGATGACGTTTATTTTAGTTTTACCGTCGTTTGTTTCCGGTCGTAATACGCATTCGAAATTAATTTTTTTTGGTAGTATAGGCTTGTTGTCATACTGTAAATTGGTACTAAACAATAAAAACAAAGACATTGTGTACTCAAAATTTTATTTCAGTCCACTTTTTTTAACGACAAAAAATATTCTTAATTACTATTTTTTTAAGGTAATTTACGATCCTTACTATCAATATACTGCCAATTACCGTTGTTATGAGGTGAAAAATAATCAATCATTAGTATACTTGATTTGAACCGCTGCTTCCAGCTATTGCCACACATTCAGTCAGTCATCATAAGACACCGATCGCTCGTTTTCATGGTTGAGGCTCCACACACGATGTTATAAAGCACGTAAAATGTGCTCGCGGGTGTGATAACGACCCTATTTTTTTTACCATTACGCTGCTCTAGAGCACAATATAATGACATGACAACAATTAAGTCAACAATTGAACATCGCAGTGTACTTGCTGACGCGAATACCGGGCTCAGCAGATACGCCCTGCTCATTACGCCAAAAATTCTGCTTCAAGTTCATCACCCTAAAAACTATAATTCACTTCAGAACAACAGCGAAGCCATCCTGGAATAACGAAAGTTTCCATTCTGCAGTGTGCTCGTGAATAGGAATTCAATTATATGCCATTTTTGTGTTTTGTTGAATTATTTTTGAGCCGTAGTGGGGCTTCAGCGCAAAAATTGACTTTAATATTTCCAGTTTGACGAATGTATATTAATTGCAGTCCACCGTTAATTCATCATCATCCCTCGCGGAAAAGGGTGCGAAGATAATTGCAGAAGGTGAAAGACCAGTTTCGAGTTCTGAAGAAACGCCCGTAAACAACTGGAATACGCATTTCACAAACATACGTAGCTTAGACAGCACAGTGTCTTGCTCTGGAGTCAAGATTCACGTAATTCTTCTATCTGATAGGCCACGATCACTTAACGTTCGCTTAATGGCACCTCTGCGTTGTGTGTTCAGGACACTCGCAATTATTGATTGGTAAACCTGCTACAACGTTGTTAGAATCAGAAATTTGCTAACGAAATAAGAAAGAATGTGTACTGACTTGATTCCCCTCTGAAACGTTATATTTTGATGATTTCTGGAGACTCGCATTCGTTATGGAGTTGTAAGCTCAAGACGACTGCGCTCGTAGCTACTGTTGAGTTCCAACACTGAACAACTCTTTTGTCACTAGAACGATCAAAAACAGCAAGGGTTGAATTACTTGTCAGTACACTGTTTACAGAAATATTTTGATAAAATTCCTCTGACCTATGTTTAATGCCGGGATATTTTCGAGTTGTGCAAAATATCTTCTTTGATAAAAGCACGAATGTGTTGGGAATCCAAATGTTCGGCTACGTAATAACGGCATTTCTAACAACAATTTGGGAGCGAATGCTGTCGACACGTGTTGAAAGCCAAAAGTAGTCTACGTCATCGTTAGTGTGGTCGCAACTATGGAATTTTTGGAAATTTTAGATTGTTCTGAAGCGACGTCAATTGTGAGAAATAAACATTTACCAGTTAAACAATAAAAAAAAGCAACTTCTGTTTACGAAAACAAGCAACCAACTATAGCAACGTTAATATATTCACCGTTAAAAACAGCAATACATCACATTTGAACACCGTACGTTTTACTTTCATCGTTGTTAGGGCAATATACGCGCGTGTGTGTATGTGTTGTGTGGAGAATGTATTTTTCGTTTATATACTCTGTGGTGTAATAATGTTTGTGTCAGCTTTAGCCCTGTCTTTGAGCAATGCGTAGTTATGTCCATTTTTTGATTGCAGGGCACACTCTCGGAACGTAAAGGCTCTCCATAACGTGGGTTATTAAACATTAACAATAACAACATACCGGGAAATGTCCTCAGCAGAAAAATATGGCATCCAAGCTATGCGTAGCGCCACTGATTTTTCGCGAATAAATCGGAGCACGCAGTAGACTTCAATACTATTTATACACCTCGGCGGTTGTCATAACTCCACTGGCTGCTGGTGTCGTGTCCGCATTCGACAGAGTCACTCAGGATTACGTAACTCCGACACTGTATCTGCGTGATTCGTGCGCAAAGAGTTAACACGCACCAGAACATGCTTCAGCCAATCAAAAAAGCTGTACGACCGCACAGTGCTTTGAACAGTGTCTAGTCTATCTCCGCGAAATGTCAGTGCCCCTAGCAATGCGTCACTGAAGACAAAGAAATGTCATGCTTTAACTAATCACATATGCAATGGCACATATATCCGTTTCGTAAAATGTACAGACTCTCTCGTAGTTGGGCACGCAATTGGAACGAGGACGAGTGCATAAGCCCATCCAGAGTTCGCTTCTTCGCTGACATGTTGCTTTTCATAAACAATGTCAATTCGTGGTTGGTAAGATTACTCACATCTACTACAAGATTTCAGTCGTTCCGAAGGAAGTGTTAATGCACAAAAATTAACCCATACTGCGAGAAATATGTACTACAATTAACCACACTATGTTGCATTACTTCCCCTTTGCTTAAGGCATGCGTAGAATTCGGCTTCAATTTAAAAAGTAGAACAATAAAAATACTTGTAATTAAAAATAAGCCTTTTTTTAATACATTTATTCTAAACTGCGGTTTAAACATACGCACGCGTAAATATTTCATCCTGAAAGAGCATGAAACGTGATCAGAACCCCTGCACCAACTTCCTGAAAGTTTTTCAGTCACCGTAAAACCAGTTGATTACTCAAACTCAAAGTTAATTTTGCATAAATGTAACCGTATCAGCCAAGTAAGCCCTGCGTTTTTTTTTATGTATGTATCCGAATCTAACAGGACGTAAACTATGATTTTTGGGTGAATCAGAGGAGTCTACCAAAAAAAAAAAGTACTACACATGGCATTTTTCCTGCTTACTTAATTTTATTTTTTAATAAATACAACGATATTTTAAGATAATTAAAGATTGCGGTCCAGTTTTTGTGTTAATTCAAGCCATTCTGTTTGTTATGTGTGGATATAATTGCAAGCATTAATGTTACATGAAATACTCATATGTATTATTCACTGCCTTCCAATCGCGATTAATGTTATAGAATTGTAATACTTTATGCTAAATATTTGGAAAAAAAAATCGTGAAATTACGAAACCAACTTTTTCTTTACGTACAGAGAATGTATACTGGATATATAAATTTGCATATTTCAAAATTTTGAAACATACAATCGTTTGTAGTGATTATATCGTGCAGTATGCCTACAGACGCGTATTTTTAAGGTAAATTCTAATATGACATCAGAATCAGCGATTATGTGGCTGTCAGGTGACATATTGGATTTAATAGGAATGCCTATGCGTTAACCGTTTCAAAACGTAACTGCAGTGGATGATGTGTCTACGCCGCGATTTTTCCCAAAACTTTTTGAATACGATATTACGAGTATAGGTTTGAACTTTTTCCCGAAAAGTTGAAATGTTGAAATATATACAGTGTCAATTTGAGCTTAGTAAGAAAAAATATACAGTGAAAACAGACTTGTGTCAATTTCAGCTTAGTAAGAAAAAAAGTCCTTCCAGCAAATGCGCTCCAAGGATATAATGGACGCTGCAAATTTCTGTAATTTAAAAATCATAAAATAAAACGCCACGAATATTTTATTACCACAGCGTAAAATAGTGGACGAGAAAGGAAATTACCATGTTAAAAAAATTGAACAACGAAGAGGATCTTGCTAAAATCAAAGTCCGGGCTGTTGGGCAATCCGTTCCTCGTGTATTAACAAGAACTCGTGAGGCGGAGATGAGCACGTATTCTCAGGAAGCTGCGCACGGCTGCCGCGTACGTGACGCGTATAGCGTATTCGCGACGGGACGCGCCGGTGTCTGTGAATCGCCGGTATTTTATTTCGCGCCGTATGCACGAGACCCTCTGCCAGCCCTAACTCACGCTTTAAGCAGGAAGAACCGGACATAACTGTGTCCATGAGATTACGATTTCAAGGCCCGTGTTACTTATGTAAATCTCGGTACATTATATCCACGCGATTCCTCAGTCTCCGCGAATTTCCAAATATAAACCTAGACTGAGTATGAGTGAAGAGATTTGGGCGACTCTTAACAGAGAGGTCTTGAGAGCTGAAGAGGGCGATTGAGGTGAGTATGGAGCAGCTTCGGAACGAACAGTGCCAGCATTAAACGGTGGGGAAATGGGAGATCCCCGAGAAAACCCGTCGACCAGCAGAAACATCTGGCATGATTCCCACATGCGGAAATCCGGGAGTGACCCGGCCGGGGATTGAACCCAGTTCGCCTCGGTGGGAGGCGAGTAGGCTAACCACTAAGCCACGGCGGTCCCGTTTAAACATAGAGATGTGGCCATATAATTACGCGATGAAGTATCAAGATAGCAACTATGTTTCTGTAGTTAATATGACATAAAGAAAATGTCGACATTTTTAATTGCAATTTCGCTGCATGCGCATGCTCAGTACGTTAGGAGAGCTGCATTAATGGATAAAGAAAAAGTACCACTTCTGTTAGCGAAAATTAGTTCATTAACTTATTTTATCGACTGGACATGTGACACGTTTCTGAGCATTCGTGCCGCGCCGAAGGTGTACAGCAATCGATAACTTAGCCTACAGAATACGTAAGGATACAGAGGTGAAATACACTCTTATACTGCAAACTCCATCCGCACACGTCAGCAAAATAGCGGTACTGGCGACAAAATGCTAGAAAGCCCGTTTGCCAATCAGCGCCGGATAACCTACTTGCCAGCCGGCGGACCAGCTAATAAGCAACGTTTCACAGCATGCAATAGCCAATCAGCCACAAGTTCCGTTCCAGAGTCTCGCGTGCAGCCAATCAGAGAATGGGTACGCCTGCATCAAAGAAACACCACGCCACTTCGTCTCTGTGTACTTATCTACTCTGTGACTGAGCGTTTGTCGGCAGACGACGAAGTGTTTTATAATATAATTAGACTCATTTGTAAGTCAATTGTCCTTTGTTCTAATACGCGGTGATTATCAAAGGTTTCTTCGGAGTACTACCGTTAAATATCCACCTTTGACCCTAACCGCACCAACATCCATGTTGACTTTGGAACGACTGGCGTGTGTCTCGTGTAGGGCAGCAGGCCCCGCTTGGCGCCAGCCTCCGCTAATTTCGTCCATGTCGACCCCGCCGAGAAGAGCGAACGGATTTGTACCGCTCGCTTATATTAATAACGGGTGGTGCGTTTGAATCGAATTTAGGAGATTTTAGGTTCAAACCGTAAAGGGAATGTGGGGTAGTGTGCGCATGCCAGCTGGGGTGCAACAGCTATTCGTGTTCCAACATTGGACTGATTTTCTGTCAATAGTACTATCAAAATCGTGGGTAGGTTTTTAGGTTAGAAAACTCTTAATTTTAGTAAATATATTTTGAGACGTTTGTACACTTCCTCTTACTTACTTTTAATTCAACATATATATATATATATATATATATATATATAAGTTAGGTAAATCATCTCATTCATATGAAAGGGCGGATTTGTTGAAAAATAGAATGTAAACAAACACAGTTTACCACGTGACTTTGAAAATTATGTTATCGATAGGTGGTCAATGTTGATGAGAATGCAGAAGACGAAAATTGCTCTACTCATCTTTACTATAATAGACGGTACCAACTAGGCCAGCTGCACTGTAGATGGTTTTCCCAGTTTCATCCCCGTTAAAAAAACCTGTACATTTCCATATACGCATCTTCCCAAATTTTTAACAAATATAAAAAATACTGCCCTGTAATATTTTTATATCATTTTTGTGGTTAAGATAAATTGCAGGCTTTTGCAGCCGTTGTCGTTACACACAAAACTTCTGGGTTTAGGTCGCAGCAAATGATTCTCGACGTTTTCGGCAGGCATTATAGCTGCCATATTCAGGTAGAAGTGCCTGAACAACAGTAGTTTGTTAATAATTAGCTGAAAAAAAACTTCAAACTAAACTTTATAAAAATCTTTGTAGTGCTGCCGTAACAGTATTTGTATTCCTAGTAACATCACATTGCCGTTTATTACTTATATAAACTTTTCAGTTTTTTTTCTATCCTACCCAAATTTGAACTGTTATAGTAGAGGTCCAAGGTAGAGAAGGGACGACATTGCGTCTCAGGGCTTAGCCCCTACACCTACAAGGAAGGAGAAATCATCCGAGGCAGCATGCTTTGCGACAGCACAATGGTGAAATTGCATGACGGTTCCTTTGATGTGAGCGTACCCATCCCCTGATTGGCTGCGCGAGGCCCTTTGAAACGGGCCTTGTGTTTAATTAGTGAAGATCCTCTATTGGCTGTGCTGTTTTCAGGCAAGTAAGTCACCAAGCGCCCATTGGCAAACGGCGTTCGGACATATTGTTGGCCAGTGACGCCATTTTGCTCACGTGCGCAGCTGGAGCTCGCGGAGTAAGTGGCTGTTTCATCTCTGTATTCTCGTGTACTCTGTGGTGACAGAGAGGGACTGAGCAGTCATGACCATGGCCACCTCGACGCTAGCGACGTGGAAAATTTGTCTTATTGAGACAGATTAGACTCCAAATAATTGTGCATTTGTGCAGCGTTTTTAACTGTAGAGTTGTTTGAATGCCACACCTTGGATGTCTCCAGCTAGGGCCACGTGTTTTTCGCGAAACGATTTCAAGACAAGTTGTACTCCAAAACACTTTAGTTCATTTGCACTTTCGTGATTGGATGATTTTTAAATGTCATGTGCCTCAAGTGTCTTGCCCGCAAATCAGAGACGTTCAGTGTCGGAGTACTTTATTCTGATTGGCCCAGTCAATAACAACATGTCTTCTCACGTGGACGCGCGGCCAATAACCAACGGTAGTTGTGGTTGTTGACGTAGGATATTGAAGTATAGCACGAGCATAAATATTTTCGCATAAAATACATGGACCTACTCCGAGCTAATAAGAAGTAACTGAAGAAGGGCAGGCATAATCGCATCCGACCGATGATGCGATAAACCAGATTCCCAGTGTGTTATAAGTCAGTAAACAGATGACACTGATCCGAGCATATACAGGATGGTTAAGTACGACATGCGGCCAGATAATAATGCGAATGTGCAGCTCCCTATCTATCTATAAAACTATATAATCTAAAAAGAGAGCGGGTAAAAACAGCAACGGCACCTCAAAAACTGTCTCCACAGAAAGCAGGGTAACCAGTCAGCAGTCATGCGCATTAAAAAAATTAAAGACTACTGGATGAAGAGGAAAGACCGGGTTCTTTATAGGCGAGGTTGTGAAAGCACTAACAGCGATTGAACGCGGTATATATTTAAAAAAATTATATTTACAAAATTTTTGAGCGAAGAAAGCATACACAACTGGCAGTTAAACTAACAAAACATGGATATTAAATGCATCCACTTATTCGTGAATTAACATCAGTGTTGTTGGGCAGCACACTAAGTATTCAAATAATAATCNATACACAACTGGCAGTTAAACTAACAAAACATGGATATTAAATGCATCCACTTATTCGTGAATTAACATCAGTGTTGTTGGGCAGCACACTAAGTATTCAAATAATACATACCTATTTATATGTATATATGCGTATATACATACAGATAATTCTGCTTTGTAAGTTTCATTGACTAATGGATAACTATTGCTCTAAGCAGGCATATATTCCCCACCAACATAAATAAGCTACTTCCAAGGTTTAAACGTGTTTCGTTTAGGTACGAGGTTTTATGACAATTATTTTTGGTATTAACAAAAATAATAGCAAAACCGGCAATTTTCTTCACATAGTGAGTGCATACGACTATTGATTCCGGCATTATTTGTGCCTTAAGTCGCGCACCGTTATCTGTAGGGATTTTGATATTCTGCAGATAATGTCGCAATTGTAATGTATGCAGCGGGAGAATATTTTCTGTAAAATTCTACACAAATAACATATATTATTTAAAATTGTTTAAGCACCCCGTTTTCCTTTGTTATGCATGTTACTAAAAATGTTATGCATGTTATTAAAAATAATTCTCTTAATGACGATTTGACACACGTTGCTTGCCGAATATGATGGACTAAATATTCAGTATTATCTCAGTGTTTCATTCCTATGATACTTAAAGGCTGGCGAAAATTCGCACCTTGCACGTATTTAATGAGGAATGTTCTAAATAGTATACGCTAGCATAATGAGGGGAAATAACAAAAGTGTACGACTCCTCAGAAACTCTGAAGATAGGACAAAGAAAATTAATTTCTGAAGATTAGGCCATTTGTTTCTAAACAGTAAGAACCACATCATCAGTATTCACAAATATGTATTATTTACTGAAATTAAATTGTGTGCATTTACAGTTATCGATATTCACTTGCTGCGTTGTTATGTAAATTAATACAGCGGAATTTTGAACAGCTGATTAAACATACGCCACATGACAGTGTTTAAAATTATATACGGTGGAAGGATACGTAAAGGGTTGGAAGCAGAAAATAAGCAGGGCTTTCAAAAGTGCTTACTTTATAATGAACAGCCTTTAGTGCTTTTGCATCCAGTCAGAAGTGTAAACATAAGTAAAGGATATTTACGGTAAAGTGAGCACTTTTGAAAGCCCTCTCATTTGTAATAATAGTCAATAAATATATACTTTTATTTTAGCTTTAGACTTTAACTTTTGAGTGGGATGGAATATACACACTGTGTTTATTAATTACATGGCTATATTTATTTAAAAGTGTGGTTAAAGGATACAAAAATGGCCGAAAGGAAAAAGTAACTAGGGTCTCAAAAGTGCTCACTTTACCGTGAATAGCCCATAATTATTAATTACAATTTTCTGGCGTTTCCTTAAAAGTTTAAGTTTGATTTTGCTCGGTACCTTAAATATTTTGTACGTTTTACTAGTAATAATACGGAAATTAGTCACTGTAAAATATATTACTGTAAACTTATTATTACAAGTAAAATATTGCAATTTATAACACAATAATTTTTAAACCATACAATATATTTGATGTATTTTCATGTTTATAACCAATTCGCCATGTTGAAGAGCTTGAGAATAGTTTTTTTTTTTTCAAACGGTGTGATGTGTGTAAAGTTGTATTCTGCCCTAGTATAAGGAGTTATTTCTTTTCGTTTACTAATTAAGTTGTGCACACGCGCAATAGTCAGTTTTAAAAATGTGTAAATTAAACACACTTCTAGCCAATTTGCGCGCCAGGCAGACAGGGGCCTTAACCCATTTAGATCCAGTGTACACATCTGTGTACATTACGCATGTGTAGGCACTTTTTGGTCTGTACTGCTCACTGCGAAACTCAAGTTACCAATGATCTTACTTGTGGGTAATTGATTCGCAAACCATTTTACTTGCATAGGTCATGATTTGTTCATATCACTATAGCCGAACATATAGCCTCCAACTCATCAGCTGTGACAACGAAACAAGTGTTGTGTCCACAGAAGCGCCAGCAAGNATAGCCGAACATATAGCCTCCAACTCATCAGCTGTGACAACGAAACAAGTGTTGTGTCCACAGAAGCGCCAGCAAGCATCATACATTTTTTTTGTTACAGTAAATTAAGGTGGGTCTGAAATGGTTAACATGTGGGGGCGGGCGCCGCGTTACGGCGTGGCCCGGAGTTCGAGGCCCGGAAGCCAGCGCGGGGCTGTATGGTTGCCAGGGAGGGAGAGGGAGGGAGAGAGAGAGTGGAGAGATGAGGCGAGAGAGCGGAGGTTCCCGGTAGTGGACGTCACCGGAAGCCAGGTGCGAGCAGTGCCGGCCCCACTTCCTGCCGCGAGGCGAAGTCGCCTGCCGCACCTGCGAGACAGCCACTCTCCAGTTGACCATCACCAGAGATGCACTATCCGACTCAGCACTGTCCTGACGCATCTTCCTAACCTACATTAACCCCTTAACGTACACATTAAGTTTTCATTCCAAATGGTGCAAAAGAAGAAATTTATGGCGCGAAAAGTACTTACCAATTTCTTATAGCAACTGACACCTCGGAACCTATGGAAAGGATGTCAGTAAATCCATGTTACAAGAAACAACCAATTATAAAATAGTGGTATCAGGAGCAACCAAATAGCTTTGCCAAGGGAAAGGAGCTGTCCGTATTGGTGCTCGCTGCTAGACTTGCACAGCACCGACCAAGAATGTATCTATTCTGCAACATGTCAGATGTGAACGAGTATACTCGGGTTAATATGTTATCCTTTATAAACCTGCTTTAATCTATGGTGTAAGGTGTTGCAAATAACATTTTTTATTATGCTTGCTGTACTTAAGTTGACCCAACACTTGTTTCGTTGTCACAGACAATGAGCTGTAGCCTATATATTTGGCACTAGTTATATGAACCAATTGTGACCTAGCCCCGTAAGACGGTTTGCAAATCATTTAGCCACAGGTAAGATCATTGGTTATTGATAGAGGCAGTGATATTTCGCGAAAATATTTCGAGACAAGATACAGTCCAAAGCACTGTANAGATCATTGGTTATTGATAGAGGCAGTGATATTTCGCGAAAATATTTCGAGACAAGATACAGTCCAAAGCACTGTATCTTGTCCCGGGTCGTCCAGCTTCTTTGATTGGCTACCAAATGTTCTGGCCCGTGTTAACCGTTTGCGTACGAGAGTGGCTTGGTCAAAGACGGACACGGCACCAGCAGCCAATGTATGTATAACAACAGCTGAGGTGTGTATATAGTATTGAAGTATACTGTGAGCTCCGATTTTTAACGCGAAAAGTCACTGGCCCTAGTTATTGAGCTTCACAGTGTGCAGTACAGACCAAAAATTACCTACACGTGCGTAATGTACACAAATGAGTACACTGGGTCTGAATGGGTTAAGGGGTTAACACCATTCAGTCACACTGTCCACGATCGTAGACACGTTGCAAAGAATGATATTTATGACCAGTGCTGTACACAGCAAGGCCCAAGTGCCCAGTCTTCCTTGTGGGCTAATCTTATTTGTATAATTCTCTACACCGCTTTGACGTGACTCGTTAATGCCAATATCTTCGAGCACGCAGTACGTTACTCACTGGTTGCACGACAGGTGCTTAACACAAGTACAACCCACGACAAGAAATTACGCGATTGCAACACTTGAACTCAGAAATTAATATGTGACTGAACGGGTTAAGGGGGATAAGTCCCAGCCATCTTGGATTTACGGAATTTTCGCCGTAAATTGCATGACCAATTTTATATTTTATTTTGGGTGTTGGCAAGGCAATTGTTTTGCACATGCTCTAAAATATGTATTGCTTGACTATTCTCGCTAGTATGATTTCTGTAACCGCCTGCAAGAGAAATGTTCTTATTTGTCGTCTGCAGTCACTAGTCAAAAATTGACAAAGTCCGCAGAAATGCAATAATTCGATAAAGCTTTAGAATATATTATTTATGCAATTTCATGCGAAAATTTTTGTTAAACACACTTAAATGGAACTCATTGCAAAAATAGTGAAAACTCAAGATGGCGGGGATTGATCCCCCTCAACACAGCGAGGTTTGCGCAAGCTACACGTGTGTCGTCTATACACTCCACTACAAGTCCACCAGTTGCATTGGTTTATGAAGTTCCGCATGCCAGCTTCCTATTGGTCCATACTACACCAGCCATGCTTACCATACTTGCAAGTATCATCATCGATGAGACGTCAGCCAATGGGTAGGCGAGGTGACTGTGTCCCAATTAACGTGACTTATCACGCGTTACACGATAGATGTTCATTATGACAACTAAAACAAAATTAAAGCTTTTGTTCACGAAAATCACAAGTTATATTTTCTAGCGTCTATTCTAGCGTGCATTTCAGTACGAGTTTTGACTTTGAGTGAGTGAATGAAGATATTAGGGTGGCTCTTATTATCGGGGTCTTGAGAGCCGATGGGGGTCAAGCGAGGTGAGTATGGAAAGCGAGGTGAGTATGGAGCAGCGCCAGAATGAAGGGGCAAGGGAAACGGGAGATCCCCGAGAAAACCCGCTGCCCAACGGCATCGTCCGGCACGATTCCAACTTTGAAAATAAAGGAGAGACCCAACCGGGGATTGAACCCGGTTCGCCTAGGTGGGAGGCGAGCAGTCTAACCACTCAGCCACCGAGGCACCTTTTGTCTTTAAGGGCAGTGAAATCGTCATAATATCGATGCCCAAGCAAGACAAGGGCATGGTCATCTAAGTGTTAATATAAAAAAGGTTGCAGAAGCTGGTGGGAATTACAGTAACCGACAAAACTTTAGCATATTAGTAAATTTCTTAAAATACTTCCCTGCTTTACAACTTTTTAGTGGAATCTATTTTATAGAATTTTCTAACATTTTTACTGTCAAAACAGCTGTTGGCATCATAAATTATTGAAACATGTCAAAAATTTGCATTTTATGATTTTTGAAACGATTACGTAAATCTTTAACTATCGTACACATTTTTGTGTAAAAAGTTAAGTAGACACAATTACTTTGCATCATCTTTTTTATTTATTCAGTTTCCTTTATAAATGCACTTCAAAGAGAAAAATAAACTAGGGCCATAATAAATTGGCAAATAAGTTTTTAATTTTTGTTCATTGAATTTACATAGTAAAAAAAATTAGCTATAAATTCGTCAAAATTGAAAACTATATATATTTCTTACCAGTTGAGATATGGCGAGATGGGGTTTCCACCGTTAGTTAGTTATATTTCCACTCAAACGATAACATTGCAGTTTTGTTTCCGGGAAATTATAAACTAATCCATTATTGCCATCCATGTTGGGACATGCAGTTGTAGTGGTAGTTTCGTGCCGTTGTTGTGTATGAAATGGGGTAAAACATGTATTACCGAACATAAATTGGCAAATTGTTGGAAGGAATAAGTGCAGCAAAACGCAACGAAAAATTGCAGCTCAATTGGGCATTTTCAAGGCATGTGTATCAAACACAATACATTTTTTTTTCAAGTTAGTACAAATGTTTGTACGCTATCTTATTTCCAGTAAATGTTGTTTTTAATGATCAAATTATTCCACAGTGTTTCCATATTTCTGTTTCCGATTTATGTTCTATATAATTTAAAGTAAGTTTTCATTTACATGTTGCGTGGTCCTAAACTTCTGATGTGTACAGTATAATTCTTACACTCTTAATTTACGCCTAGGATAAACAAACACACGTTGGTCAGTCTTCTGTCATTGGTTACCTTTGCACTGTTTCTAAACTTACGTTGAGTGTAGTTCACATTTTAGTGAACTTATTGAGTAAACTCAACTTCATGAACAAATATAACTATTCTTATTTGCATGATATATACTTTTAAGACTAATAATGTGCTTTTCTAAACGTACGTGAAGAATGTTTTCCATTATTTTGATAACCATCTGTATTTGTAATACTTCCTTTTAAAACAATTTAAAACACGTCATCTGTCTGAAATATTTTTTTATTTCTTTTCTCGGTAGCATCCGATGTTGCCTTCAAATTACCATCTTCACTTGCAACTAAACTGTCTGACATGTCTGCCGCGAATATTTTCAGTGCGCGGATGGAAGCTATATACAATGCCATTTTAAAGCTGAGTGATGTACGTGTGTTAGTGCAGTCAGCAGTAGTATGCGATAAAAGCGCTGATAAATGCCACGACTGTATAAAGTATATAGTCTCCGAAGGATTATATTTCAGAAATTGGCGGCACTGTGCACAGTAACAAACAGAATTATCATAAGTACGGTGGAAACACAGAGTATTCTCTATTCGCGGTTTCTTCAGAATTTTGAATTAAACTTCTTGAATCAAACTTTAAAAAANTGGAAACACAGAGTATTCTCTATTCGCGGTTTCTTCAGAATTTTGAATTAAACTTCTTGAATCAAACTTTAAAAAAATTACATAAAGGAATTACGTTTTTAGTTGTTTACTAATTATGTTATATCACAAGCGTTTTATAGAAGCGTTAACATAAAAGTACCTTATAATTGATCAATTTAAGTTTTATTTATATTTTATCTATAAATAGTAGTATTCATTTCTAACACATATTAAGGAAAAGGTGAGAAAATAAGTGTGTTGGTAATGCCAAGTAATAAATAAATAGTTTTTATATAAAATATTAATACTCTNGAAAAGGTGAGAAAATAAGTGTGTTGGTAATGCCAAGTAATAAATAAATAGTTTTTATATAAAATATTAATACTCTGAGAACGCACGAATGGGGTGCGTTGTCCATTTGGTGTAATTTTCTTGACTCGGTTAAGCTTTGTTTGCACGAGGTGGAGGAACACACTGAACGTAGAACTTTAGCAGAGTTTCATAAGATTTTGAAGTAACGGTGAATGAACTATACTCGAGGTTATATGGGCTAAATAGACGCTTATATAACTAACTCCAGCCGCACGTGCCAGCAAAATGGCGTAACTGGCCAGCAAAATGTTGGGAGCTCCGTTCGCCTGGTAACCTACTCGCCAGCCGACAGCCAAGCCAACGGGGTACCTTTCGCAGCAAGGCAATTTCCAATCAGACACAAGACCCGTTCGCAGAGTCCTGCGCAGCCAATCAGAGAATAGGCACGCCTACATCAAAGGAACCGCCATGCCTTTTCGTCTCTCTGTACTTCCTTACTTAGTGGCGGAAATCTGAACATGAAAAGCAAAACGTTACTGATCAACTAATGAGCCTACTTTCCTTAACATGGGTGAAACTAATTTTTAAATAAGTTTTTAAAAGCTGAGTTGGCAGGTAGGACTTGTCTCGTTGAAAGCAATTTAATAAGAGATTAAACCAGAGACATATGCAACAGCAATGAGAAAATTGCAAATACAAACGTGCTTTTACGAGGGACTAAAACCCAGAAAACCTCGTATCATTAGTTAGTGTGCAATAAACTCATTACGGAGGTTGGATTCGGAGCATCACCTTCGGATTTATACTGCCTAATGCATCGAAAGATAGGATTTCTAACCTTAAGATATTTACAGAGCCGTCATTTTGAAAATAAGTGAATCAGCCACTNATGCATCGAAAGATAGGATTTCTAACCTTAAGATATTTACAGAGCCGTCATTTTGAAAATAAGTGAATCAGCCACTCAGAACATGTCAGTTTATATGGCTCTCCATAGAGCTACTTGTATGAAGAATTTGAGGAAAATCGGTTGATTGATCCCTGAGATATGGTTTAAAACCTCTATATTTTTCATGTGAAGATCTTCATAAATGAAAGGGGAAAAAATATGTATTAGCACGATCGATAATTATGTACTACCAGTATACAAAGTTAAGTTAAATTTGATTACATAATTTAGTATAGATATAGCACACTAAGCTAAAATAATTTCATAGCCGCCATTTTGAAAACAAGCGTCTGTCACACTTAAAAATACATTTAGTTATATGGCCTACCAAACACAACTTCTTCGCCAAATTTGGTAAGAATGGGTTGATTGTTTACCAAGATTTGTCATAAAAACCTAATTTTTTTTGTGGAGCTAACTTAACAAATGGCAGAGAAATAAGGCTCTGTATAGACAAATTTGATGGTTGTGATGCATACTGCCAGGATAAAATGTTAAGTTGGAATAAGTTTCGTTAATTAACTATACAGAGCTAAATATTTATAGGTATAACCACCATTTTGAAAATAAGTGCCTGCCCTACTTAAAACATAGCAGTTTACACCATCTGCTTCAGTGCTATTTGTTTGCCAAATTTGGCAGGAATCTGTGAATTGTTTCCCTATAATTCACATTAAAACTTAATTGTTTGCGCTTGGCACATTTTACAAAATGGTGGACAGAAGATGCTCCGTGCAGACGAATATTCTATAGTTGCAAACTATATTGCCAGCATACAAAATTAAGTTGGAATTGATTACATGGTTTCGACGATATAGCATTCTTAGCTAAAATGGCAATACCGCCGCCATTTTAAAAATAAGAGGTTGACATACCTAAAATAAACCATTTAATACCGTCTGCTGCAGTACTATTTGCTAAAAAAATTCGTAGGAATCGATTAATTTTTTATCGAGATATACATTATAACTTTATTTATTCATGTAGCGCTATTTTCCAAAGCAGCTGACAGAAAAGGATAATTGTTNCCGAGATATACATTATAACTTTATTTATTCATGTAGCGCTATTTTCCAAAGCAGCTGACAGAAAAGGATAATTGTTGGCATATATGATGCGTGTAATATATACTTTCAGCATACAAAATTTTGTTGAATTTGGTTAAATGGTATGGTATATACGCCAAATAAACCTTAATATTTGTATGGCTGTAATTTTGAAAATAAGTACCTATTAACGTTTAATCACTCACATTTACCTGGCGTGTCATAGTATTACGTAGGTACATGCCAAATTGGGTGTGATTGGTTTAATAGTTTTCGAGATATAATGTAAAATACTAATTTTTTTCATTAAGCGCTATTTTACAAGATGGCGGACCAACAATAATATATATTAAAAAGGTTTATGCTTATTAAATGCTTTGCTGGCATACACAATTTGGTTTAAATCGGTTAAATGGTTCCCGAGATATGACATATCACCCTAAAAATTTAAATGCCAGCCATTTTGAAAAACANAAAAATTTAAATGCCAGCCATTTTGAAAAACAGTGTTTTGCGTGGTTGAAAACTATGAAAATCAGCTGTACTTACTAAGTAATACATGTGTACCGATTTTGGTTAAAGCATTCAAAAATTGACAGGAANCAGTGTTTTGCGTGGTTGAAAACTATGAAAATCAGCTGTACTTACTAAGTAATACATGTGTACCGATTTTGGTTAAATTCGGTTAACGCATTCGAAAATTGACAGGCCACACAAACACACACACACACACACAGGTACGAACAGATACGCACAGACACACAGACAGGAAAATGATCAAGTAGGCCTTACTTTCCTTCGGAAAGTAGGCTAATAAGTGATTAAAGATTGGGCTTCGAATTCTTATCGGGAAGCGACTATAATGTTTGAGAAGGCAAACTTTAAAACCATGTTAATTGTTTGAGGTATATTTTTATGAGGAAATTAATGTATTAACATATCAAAATAATTTCCCAAAGTTATCAATCATTTTTAGTTGGGGCGGAATGATATAACTCTGTTTATTTACATCNCATATCAAAATAATTTCCCAAAGTTATCAATCATTTTTAGTTGGGGCGGAATGATATAACTCTGTTTATTTACATCGCGACTGAATTATGGGTTAAAGCGGTGTACTAAGTGCTTCATAGGAACAGAAAAGATAAGAAGAAAAAAAACAAGTGTAATGGTGTGGTGCTTCCATTCACGTGTGGACACTCTATCGCTGATTGACTGTGCGGGGCTCTGTTAGTGGACAATTCGTCTTATTGACTAATGCGTGCCGCAAAACGTCTCCTATTGGCTGGGCTGCCAACTAGCAAGTTAAGTTACCAGGCTCTGATTGGGAAACTGCGTTGCGCCATTTCGCTAGCCAGTGGCGCCATTGTGCCGGAGTGTGCGGCTGTAGTTCGCGGTACCATAGGCATCTTGAGCTGGAGTCAGTCCATGCTCTGCGCCTAGGTATTCAAGAAATGCGCATGCTAACCCCGAGGCGAGGGCTTCGTGGCATTGTTGGTGTTGGGCAGACATGACTGTGATTGGGGTGATTACCCACATAATCAGATTACGAGAAAAATACTAACTTGCATATACACTGTAAATATTCCCTCTTGACCGAAAGAAACTGCCAATCTGAATTTTGTTTAACAATAAATAATTGTCTTCCCTAGGTACAGAAGTAGAGATGCTTGATAAAATAAAAGGGGCTTCTAAAAAATTAAAATTTTCTCTTAACGTCCCCGATTTTGTCGTCGTACATACTTGGTTACCATTAACCTAACATATGAGATCGTAAATTAACACGGGTAGAACCGAATACAAACCCCGAAAATCGTGCTCCAGAGATAACGCCTTAGCGACATCAGCCTAGAATATCTCGTCAAAAATCTTCAGAAATCTTGATCTTAGAAGAAGTTTTCATATTTTGTCATGAGCATGCACATAAATTATTTTTACATTGCATCACCAAAAGCAAAAAAGTTCTAGTAATCCGTTCGGAAACAGAAATAACCTGTTAAGTTCCACTGTGCAGAATTGTATAAATGAAGTACATAAATGTAATTTATAGCTGGTAAAATACACCGCGAGGCTCAGCGGCTATGTAATTTTATCTTTCTTGTAGTTATCTGATTCGTAAACCGCGCTACTGTTTTGTGTTATGATTGGTTCATAAAAATACAACCGCACACAAAGCTTAAAGCCTCTGTGTTGTGATAACGAAACAACTGTTTTTTCCGGCTTAGTTGCAGAACGCATCAGAATTCACCTCATTTGCAACACTTGAAACTTATAGATTTAAGTGGCTCAGAAAGAGTTAAATATGAGGTTAAGTGGAGAAGTGTGTACCACGGAAAATTTCGCGCCATCTTTTTAGTAAGCAGACGTAATTACTGGTTAAATAAATATATTTTGAAAGGCTTGGCGCAAACGCAACGAACAACATAGTTGTTGACCAGACAAGCTGCATATAATTTCTGTGACTGTAGTTGCTTCACCTTAAGATGAAAATTATCGAAAGCCATGATATATTCCATCTTTCTGAGTAGAAAGTATCCTGCCGCTTCATGTAAATTTCAATACTGCCGTAGACATAGCTAATGGTATTTGAGCGCTATTCATTAACACTGACGTGAAGTAAGCGAAGGTCTATTAATATAAATATGTTACTGTCTCGTGAGTAACTTTAAAGTTGAAACGTAAATGAAAACGATCTCAGCTACCACTTTTGAGTTTCTATTTTTATGAGAATTTGAGTTATGGAAATATTTTTCATAACTCCCTGCTCCAGTCGGTGTTTAAAATTGAAAATGTCCAAGTCGCAGGCGGGAATTTTTTTTCCGAAGGTACATTTACAAAAAAGTTGTTCAGTGAACCGCGAACCGGCTGTGCTTCCCGTGTCCTTGCGTATTTTCCCGCCGCTCACGTCTGCACAGCGTCCGCGTCGAGCGGTCTGCCAGCGACGTCCGTCCCCCACCGCCCAGTCGCCGCGACGACGGTGTGCATACAACAGAGATTACCATTATCATACCCATAGCCGCTGACGTAATAAAACATCCTGCACTACAACTGGCATAATAAAACGTATGTTTTCGTTTGTTTACCAATACGGCAACTAGGGATAGGAAAATTTCGTGTTTTAAACGACCTGTAGGACAGAACCCAGGGCCGTAGCCAGAATTTATTTTAGGGG
>NQII01005241.1:0-11327 GCA_002778355.1 Clitarchus hookeri | reverse complement strand
TTTGGGGGGGGGGGGGGCGATAGTGTGTGAGGAATGTGAGCTTCAGCTCATACACTCGCCATCATGATGCTTTGTAGTAGATTCAGAACAAAATGCCTCAACAATATTGTCTTAAATTTATTCACCCTAACTTAAAAGCCTCAGAAAAATCTACCAAAACCGTCAGTTATTTAAAAAAAACCACATTAAATTCTTGAACTGTGCCGCTTATGTAGTATTAATTAAGAATTTTTTTTTGGTGGAACTTGGAATAGGGAGGAGGGGGGCAGCTGTCCCCACCCTGCACCCCCCTGGCTAGGTCCACGACAGAATCCACTGCCCCATCTTCCTGTTCACTGGTTGCTGCTCCAGTGTGTAGCTAGTTTCGTCTCAGATCAGGTAGTGCGTGATTGGGTACTTGTTTCTTTGCAGAGCTGTTATTTGCTCAGGGTTTCCCCGTGTCTAATAAACTGTGAGCCTATTGCAAACACAGCAGAAATACACACGTGTTTGAGGTCTAATTGGCTTTGAAATGAATTCGCGAAATGTTCCAGTCCCTACCAATAAGTTTCCATTTCCATACTAANCGCCATCATGATGCTTTGTAGTAGATTCAGAACAAAATGCCTCAACAATATTGTCTTAAATTTATTCACCTTAACTTAAAAGCCTCAGAAAAATCTACCAAAACCGTCAGTTATTAAAAAAAAACCACATTAAATTCTTGAACTGTGCCGCTTATGTAGTATTAATTAAAATTTTTTTTTGGTGGAACTTGGAATAGGGAGGAGGGGGGCAGCTGTCCCCACCCTGCACCCCCCTGGCTAGGTCCACGACAGAATCCACTGCCCCATCTTCCTGTTCACTGGTTGCTGCTCCAGTGTGTAGCTAGTTTCGTCTCAGATCAGGTAGTGCGTGATTGGGTACTTGTTTCTTTGCAGAGCTGTTATTTGCTCAGGGTTTCCCCGTGTCTAATAAACTGTGAGCCAATTGCAAACACAGCAGAAATACACACGTGTTTGAGGTCTAATTGGCTTTGAAATGAATTCGCGAAATGTTCCAGTCCCTACCAATAAGTTTCCATTTCCATACTAAAACCTTTTACGAATAGTTTTTTTGAATTTTCGGTCTTGTAAGTTGGCCAACTTGTTGTACATTTCCAACCTCTTTTGTTTTGTATGTAGACGTATAATTAGTTAACAGTCGTAATGGACGCAGAAGAATTATTTTAGCTTTTGCAGTTCTTATATTCATTACCCATGTGCTAAAGAAACAAACACAAGAAAGAAAAACTAATAATTTGAGTAAATAATGTGTTCAGTTTCGTAACCCGAAACGTACAGCTGTGAAAGTAAATTAGACGTGTGTAGTAATAAGAGTGGATTCTGTTGGATTCGCATAGGTTCTCGCGCAAGGAAGTTGAAAGCCCGCCAACTTGCCATGCAGAAATGCTCTGCCAAAGGTTATGGGTGTCGTGATGCTTGGTCGTGGCAAGCACCACTGTACAGGAGATATTGAAATATTACTGTTATTGGTGCGGTTATGGACAGGTCGAGTGTAGCACGCACGGCCTTTACTCGCGAGTCAGCGACGGCGCGGCGCTGATCCGGCTGCTGTCATTACCCCCACTCTGCCTCGCGGCCCCTCGGCTCAGTACACCTTCAGTGGCGGATGTGGATTCCACCGCGCTGGCGGCGATGAAGGGCGCCTTGACAGCTGCCACGCTCCCTCACAATGTCACTACTTCCCTTCCCTTCTCCGGCCTTCCCCAATCACTATCAAACCACTCTCACAGTGTATAATATCATAGCTACATGCTATGGTTTATCGCGAGAAAAGACGACTGCAGCATTCGACGCAACGTACACCTGTCAGGTAGTTTTCTCCCGTCATCGGCTGACATGCGTGTATGGAGCTACTATATACTGTTCACGGTGGATTGAGAACTTTTGNCTGGCGGCGATGAAGGGCGCCTTGACAGCTGCCACGCTCCCTCACAATGTCACTACTTCCCTTCCCTTCTCCGGCCTACCCCAATCACTATCAAACCACTCTCACAGTGTATAATATCATAGCTACGTGCTATGGTTTATCGCGAGAAAAGACGACTGCAGCATTCGACGCAGCGTACACCTGTCAGGTAGTTTTCCCCCGTCATTGGCTGGCATGCGTGTATGGAGCTACTATATACTGTTCACGGTGGATTGAGAACTTTTTAAAGCCCTGCTTAATAAATTTTTATGAACAGTGTGTACTCTTCCACCATATGTAAAATTAGCATTGCTGGGGCCCTGATCACTTTATTAATGCATCGGTCAAGTGAAACTGAAATTGATAGGAACTTAATTTTAAATGTTTAGCTAATTATCACTATTTATGTAAGCATTAGAAAAACGGAATGCAAAAGAAATCGTTTCAGTGTTTACCCAGAACTTTTAATTTAATGTCAAGATATGGAACTACTTTCGTTACGTCGTTGCCAACTTTACCGGACGCATGCAAGTTAGTGTGCCCGTTATAATTAATCCAGGTAAGTGCAGTGACATTTTTCTAAGGTTGATTTCGAAAGTGCTGAAATAACCGTGAACCGCATTTATCCCGTTTCACCTTGGACAACGAATATTCTGATACTCTAAAGCACGGCTTCTTCAACTTTGTAATTTGGAAGATCCCTTTGATACGATGTAAATAGGGACTGGAAAATCTCGCGTTTTAAACGACATGTAGGCTAGACTCCACGGTCCTATATATTTTTGAGCCTCAGCTTTTTGTTCAGTGTGTCCCAGCGTGTAGCCAGTCTTACCTCAGAGCTGGTGGCACGGAATTCAGTGCTTATTTCCTTGCAGGTCTGTTATTTGCTCAGAGTTCACCTGGCCATTTCTGATAAACTATGGTCCAATTGCATACATAACAANGCAGTGACATTTTTCTAAGGTTGATTTCGAAAGTGCTGAAATAACCGTGAACCGCATTTATCCCGTTTCACCTTGGACAACGAATATTCTGATACTCTAAAGCACGGCTTCTTCAACTTTGTAATTTGGAAGATCCCTTTGATACGATGTAAATAGGGACTGGAAAATCTCGCGTTTTAAACGACATGTAGGCTAGACTCCACGGTCCTATATATTTTTGAGCCTCAGCTTTTTGTTCAGTGTGTCCCAGCGTGTAGCCAGTCTTACCTCAGAGCTGGTGGCACGGAATTCAGTGCTTATTTCCTTGCAGGTCTGTTATTTGCTCAGAGTTCACCTGGCCATTTCTGATAAACTATGGTCCAATTGCTTACATAAATNTTCACCTGGCCATTTCTGATAAACTATGGTCCAATTGCATACATAACAAAAATGCCAATGTGTTTGAAGTCTAGCTTGTCCTAAAACGAATTAGCGAAATTTCCCATTCCCTAAATGTACATTTTGCTGAACCCCCAACCGTTCCATTATCAAAAGCTAAGAAAATATATTTCATGTGCACAACGTCCTATTTATTTTCACTGTGCGAATTGTTACAATATAAAGTTCAGTTCAGAAAAATAAAGGCACAAACCAACTTTATTAACTATAAAATTTTTTTCGTTACAACATAAATATTAGTTTCACTTGCGAACCCTTAACTCTAAGCTTAAAGGCCCCTAGGAGGCTGCGGACAACAGTTTAAGAATTGCTGTTTTAAAGAACAATGTTCTTGATAGGTTTGCAAATAACTAACCCGAATGAGTAGGTAGATAATGAGAGGGTTGGGAAAGGATGCAGGGTTCGGTCCGATGGACACGGCATCTGGCAGAGGACAGGGCACTCTATTGGATGACCTTGAACTTTGAACTTTGACCTTGAATTTGAGCTACATCAGCAATCTCGAATGACCTTGACCAACATTCGCCATCTGAAATGACATTGACATTTGACCTTGACCAACATTCGTCATCTTGGATGACATTGACCTTGAACTACATTTGCCATCTCTGACCAACATAAGTCATCTTGTTTCATGAATGTTCTAGCTCAATGCCCTGTTATGATACTTCATGCTCGGTCATTCCACCTTTCATGCTATGTCATTCTGCCTATCATGCTCTGTCATTCCACCTTTCATGCTCTGTCGATCTGTCATTCTGACTATCATGCTCTGTCATTCCACCCTAGAATATTTTACTTCATTGCCCTTTCATGATATTTCATGCTCTGTCATTCCACCTTTCATACTGTCATTCTGCTTATCATACTCTGTCATTCCACATCGAAATCTTGTTTCTAGACGTTACATGGGTGCCAGCACAGGTTTAAAATACATATACATAAAATATATAAAATATTATAGGCATGGGTATGTCTATTCGAGAGGTGTGTGTTCGTTATGTTAATACTTGCAGTAGTCGTGTTGGCAAGACAACGAAAATAACTTTTCATTGTTTTTATCACTACAACCAGTGCCCTGAATTTTTTAATATAAATTAGAAACAGTATAGGTATGGGTATGTCTATTATACCTTAGACCAGGAAGTAGGCATGCAGCCATGAGTAGGTAATAATCTTAAGAATTAAAAAATCATATTCTTAAAGAAATTTTATTAAATAAATTTTTTGTTTGTACAGAATAATACATCTTTCTTGTGGTTAGTTTTCTTACAAAATCATCTTCTGTCCGCTCACCAATTCCGGGCTGAAGTGCAGTCTTCTGTTTTTTTCACCTTCTTAAGACTAGCAGATACTTGCAGTAAAAAAAACCATTATTATTTATCTGTGATTGCATCCTTGCCAATCCAACTATTTTTATCTGAAGATTCCATTCAACGAACGTAGATTTCATTACCTTTACATTTCAAAATTTTTTCTTCAAGATAAGTGCCAGGAAATATTGTAGGGCGTATTTCCGCACTGTAAAAGCCGCCCCGAATAACTTGGTCATCCAGGTGTTCGAGATAGTAGGTACGAGGTTCATAATGTCGATTTTTGACGATTGTGTACAATTCGTTTGACCAGTTCTGTGAATATCCTTTGGCAAATGTCCCTTTCATTCCTGGAATATGTACGTAGTCTCCAACATTAGCTTTTGGCTTCCAACTATAAACAATTTTTTCATTCTTGTAAATTGTTTGTAGATGCGAGTTGTCTTTAACATCGATGGGGCACATACCTATTGTACGGTGTGTGTTGTGGTTGTAATCGGAAACCGGTTCTGGTAATATTCCCAACCATTTGTAGCTTCCTGGTGCTGAGAATTGTTTCTACGTCGCTGTTTTCCAAGTGCGATTATACCTTTCGTCAAAAGCACACTTCATGTCACTATGTGTAGCCTAATCATTTATCTTGTGTTTCTTCATTAGATGCCAGAATTCTGGATTATAGAACTCGCGTCCAAGATAGGTTTGCNCTAATCATTTATCTTGTGTTTCTTCATTAGATGCCAGAATTCTGGATTATAGAACTCGCGTCCAAGATAGGTTTGCAGATTTTTTGGTTGGCCTTTTGTCACCCAAAACGAGTTCCATCGCTTTAGCAACATCTTTACCTCGTTTGGTTTTGACTGGTACANGGTTGGCCTTTTGTCACCCAAAACGAGTTCCATCGCTTTAGCAACATCTTTACCTCGTTTGGTTTTGACTGGTACAGAAAATGCGAACTTGCTATAGCAATCGACCACAGTCAGCATATACTTGAATCCTTTATTCACACGGGCATATGGAATCATTATGACGAAATCTGACTGATATAAATTACGGAATCCTAACACCATCACTTTGCGTCTTGGATAATTCCGTCTAGCCTCCTTCACGCAATTCCTCCAGAATATTAGTAATTTCGTTCGTGTGGGAATTATTTCTAGCTCTTTGTGAAGCGATCAGCAGCCATCCTCTATCAACAAGTAAGTTAACATCATCCCAATAGACATGTTCTAGATGATGTCCATCTTTGATTATTGCCAGCAGACCAGAACGNGATGTCCATCTTTGATTATTGCCAGCAGACCAGAACGAAACGGTATGTTTACCTCTGAAAACAGCCGTGAAATAATGCTGAATTTTGCATGAGCAGTATCCTTATAGTCATTGCTTGATCGGCTCGATGGACTGTTATCTTTAAAATATGCACTCGTTAGTTTAAGCAGCCTATTGTAATTTCGCAGATTAGTATGGTAATATGTAGTAGGTTCTACCCTGAAGAGTAATTCGTAAAGGCCAGGGAATGCAAGCAGAGATTCATTTCCGATTTGAATTTCACCATTTGGGAGGAAAAATATTTCGTTGTTTCCCATAAACAAATTTTTATTTTGTTTGTAAACTACATGTGTTCTATCATTGATCCCGAATTCATTGCTCGGTAACCATGAGCATGTACATTTCGAGTATTAGCTCGATATTTTTAACGCTTCAAAACTGACAATGGAATATCGTCTTCATCCACCATTTCTTCTACATCCAGTTTATGCTTTCGTTTTCTCCCCCCGCTGCTGTATGGCTTCACCCGGTTCTATATTCAATGCGACAGGTTAAAATGTAGGTTGCAAATTATTAAGTCGAGATGTGAGTTTTTTAAATGCATCTTCCAAAATCATGTCAGTTTCCAATCGTGCTCGCTTGGCCAACAAATATTTTCCACACATATTTTCAATAACTTGACGTAGTTCATCAGCTGTGTCTGTCATTGTACTAAATACAAAACAGTAATGGAAAGTATTTATACATACTTTTAACATTTATGTGCAGTCTTGGGTTTTGGATGAAATACTGCTGTAGGTCGAGGTGCACTTCATGTAGGAGTAGCAGCAGGTCGTATGGAAGTCGGTTTGATGTAGTTTTTTTTATATTGTCTTCTAATTTTGTTATGCGCTGTATAATAGCAACTCGCATATGACTACAGTGTTTCCATACTTTCTAATCATAATTCATGCAGACAAAGAAGTAATAAACTTACCTTGCTGGTTATTCTTTCTTCTACAGCATTAATATTTGTATCTAACATAGAGTTTGCTCAAGACTTCAGTCAATGTACGTAGTTGGGCATCGATGTTGTTTGCATTACTGTAAATACCCTTAAAGTTTATGAATTAACTGATTGAATGTACAACATTTTAACAGTATCAACACCATGTTTCGGTTCACCCACATTCTTAAGTCGCTTCCCTCCAATGCTGCAGTGACCATCTTCCATATGCCCCAGGCAGCTATCTCGTCGTCGCCTTTGACCATCATGTCAGAATTTAGATATGGTGTACACCATCTCTTACAGGTGAATGATTATGAACTGATCAAAATCTCGATGGTACCTTCCTTTAGGTAGAGGAAAGTCTTTTGCTATCACAAGGAATCCATATGGCCCACTCCAACATCAAGCACACACATCTTTAAACTTTTAGAAAGGCATGTCTGTATTTGCATGGTTGGAATACGCATGGTGGACATACTGAAAAGAGTGTGGAACGAGTTTGATTATCACGTAGATGTCATTCGGGCTACTCGTGGTGGTCACATTGAACATTTGTGAAGATATTGTAAACAAACTTCGCAGTTACTCGGTTCATTTGATTAGTCAACCAAGGTTGTAGGTTGTTTGCTTTTGATATTATAGACCTTCAAAGTTGGGGCATTCTTTTATACTCATCCTGTATTCTGGAGCAATTTTTTTAGTTTATCTGATGTGACTACTGTCACTTCAACAACTTTTCCCATGTAGAAGGATTCGTCATCTATGTTGGACCTCCGGCCTGGGGTTTATAGCTATTTCCTGGGAGTTTCAACACTTATCCGGAGTTGTAAATGTGAAATGGTATTCATGTTAGTCACATATGCACTGAAGTTACTGGTGGTAGTATCGTGCTTTCGTTTCTTCTTCATTTATGTGCTATCCCCAACTTCTCTTTTTTCCTCTTTCTATCTACTCTTTACTCTTTTTCTTTCTGTGCATTCCTTTGTCCGCTTTGATTTTTTTTTTTTAGGTGTTGTGGTTTTTATGTTAACAACATCGTAAACAACCTATGTAATTTGCACTTGCAAGGCTGTCGAGAGAAGTTAAAAAAAAATGAAAGTCCTGATATTTCAAATAAATTTATTTAAAATTATGTATAAAGCAAAAAACAAATATCCATAGTGCATCTGCAAGTGTATGTTGCGTTGCCCCGGTTCCAGTGTCTGGGGAACTGCATGCATGAGCTTGGTTTTAGGCCTGGTGCAAGGGACCAAATGCATGCGTACAGTAAAGGTGAGGACAGCAGACAATGTGGTCTTCCACCAGAAGACCAGTGCTGAAGATATTATTAAATGCATTATTATTCAAGAATATATTTGTAATAAGTAGTTGTTTAAATACATTTTTCTTTTAAAATTACTTAGTGTATTTTATTTCTAAGATAAAGTTACCGATTTACGTATTCATACACAGACAAGTAAAATCATTTATTTACTGACAATTATTTATAGGCACAAGTATAAATACATTTTTTTACAAGTGCTTGGAAAATAAATGTTACATCACTATTTCTAATTTCGGAAAATGAGAAAAAAATCAGAGTGTTTGGTATGTTTATAAAAAAATTTTAAAGTCAGAATTGATCACTGCAGTGTGTAGGCAAACACTTCCTCCGACTTCCTGGTTTGTGGTAAATGTCATNTTTTAAAGTCAGAATTGATCACTGCAGTGTGTAGGCAAACACTTCCTCCGACTTCCTGGTTTGTGGTAAATGTCATTGGAATGTGTTGTTGAGACCGAAATACTGGAACCCAAGGAAACTGCTTGCCACAGGGTGTAGGCATGCACTTTTAATGTGTGGAAAGCACTCTGCTATTGTATCATTTGCTATCTTACATAGAAAATTTACTTACTTACTATTATTTCTGCATCTAAGTATAAAGTAAATGATTATTGAAACTAAAATAAAAGAGTCCTTAGAATGTTTATGTATATGAAACATCTCATTGGTGATATGATCCATTTTGTGAGTGAACCATCCTTCCCGACTTGAGTTATATTTAATATATTTAATTATCTCTCGAATACCCATGTCTATACTGTTTCTAATTTATATTAATACAAAATTCAGAGCACTGGTTGTAGTGATAAAAAACAATGAAAAGTTATTTTCAGTGTCTTGCCAACATGCCTGCTGTAGGAGTTTAACATAACCAACACATACCTCTCGAATAGATATACCGGTGCCTATAACATCTGGGGAAATAATTTCCATATATATTTTATGTATACATCATTTTAACCTGTGTTGGCATCCATGTCACATCTAGAAAAAAGATGTCGAGGTGGAATGACAGAACATGATAGGCAGAATGACAGAGCATAGAGTATCATGACAGGGCAATGAACTGGAATATTCTAGGGTGGAATGACAGAATATGATAGGCAGAATGACAGAGTATGAAGTATCATGGCAGGGCAATGAACTAGAACATTCCTGAAACAAGATGGTTGATGTTGGTCAGTCTTGTGACAGGCCAGAGATGGCGAAAGTAGGTCAATGTCAATGTCATCCAAGATTGGGAATGTAGGCCAACGTCAAATATCAAGGTCATCCAAAATTGCGAATTCATTTCAAGGTCATACANATGTAGGCCAACGTCAAATATCAAGGTCATCCAAAATTGCGAATTCATTTCAAGGTCATACAATATGGTGACCACCCAAACCCCGCACCCTGTCCCAGCTCTATCATTATCTATCTACTCGAATCAAAAACTGAACCATCAAATCATAAAAGAATTACGCAACTTAAGCGTTTTCTAAGATATGTTGACCCGACAAATTTTCGCGCATTTCCAGTGTTTCTAATTATTGCTAATTTCTGGTCAAATAAGCAGTTTATTGATCAGCGCCTGAACAAAAATTCCTCCCTTCTCCTAATTTAATCTTCTTAAACTCAGGTTGCGAAAAAAATTAGATGCCTGATGTGAGAATTTGGGAAAGGGAAAATTTCTGTCCCAAGNTTTCTTAAACTCAGGTTGCGAAAAAAATTAGATGCCTGATGTGAGAATTTGGGAAAGGGAAAATTTCTGTCCCAAGGTGTGCTAGTATTCCAAAGAGGTGGCTTTTAAGACTTCAGACCCACATTAATTAATACTTTCNATTTCTGTCCCAAGGTGTGCTAGTATTCCAAAGAGGTGGCTTTTAAGACTTCAGACCCACATTAATTAATACTTTCCGTTGTTGCAAATAAGACATTTTTTGATGCGTGCTGCATCTTGTCCCAGCTCAGCACTTGTTTTGTTATAACAGCCAATTAGCTGTAAGCTTTGCATTCGGCAAGAATGATACGAACTAGTCATAACGCAGAGCAGTAACAATATTTACTAATAAATTACCCGTAGGTTCTTCCCTACTTCGCAGTCTACAGCACCGGTCAAAATAACCTCAATGTGCGTTATGTACACGAGTGTGTAGAATAGGTTCGAATGAGTTAAGCACCCCCTTTACCTCTTTGGGATAAATTTTGTGTGTAAAAGTTTCTGTTTGGTTCGAATTGTGATATATTATTGTCAGTGCAAAAATATATATGGAATCGGATACGTACACTCTTGCATGCAGCTGGGTTTATTCAGGAGGCAAGAAATGTCAGTCATTGAATAGGAAGTGATACTGATGTATCCTCGCCGAAATAAATGGACGAGTCAGACATTCTAAGTGCCAAGAAGTAGGACCAGCAGTTTTTGAGAGTTGGGGGGAATGGTAAAGCGTTTAACACCACGACCATGTCTTTCAAAGTGGATCAACACGGTGGTTCTAAAGTCTCGTAATTATCTAAAGCCAAGAAATGGCANTCACGACCATGTCTTTCAAAGTGGATCAACACGGTGGTTCTAAAGTCTCGTAATTATCTAAAGCCAAGAAATGGCAAATGTACGAGCAACAAAAACTTATGGAAAGAGACTCACTGGACGAAGATAATTTTGTACGAAAGACTGTGAAGAGTACCGAAGACACTCATGGTGAGGCATCTGAAACTGTGCCATGTACGGTGGTCTGGACTGCTTAGCAAGAATGCTAAAATCAACAGCACATAGGCCAGATGACTGATACACAAAATCAATCAAACGTAAAGTTCGTTGGACAAAGTGCCAAAAGAAGATCGTAAGTTTTTTGTTAAAGTCCAGTGAAGGTGTCACAAAGAGTAATACTAAAAAGACAGACGAGCCTGTGGAATCTGCATTAGAGTTGCGCTCAGACTTAGGGTTTAGTGGTAAATGTATACAAAGACTTGAACGTAACTGGTGTTTCTTCAGTTGTGGATATACGAGACTCACTACTGGTTTTTCTTCAACGCCAGTTAATTTGAGCCGATCTCAACATGTTAATTATGCACCAGCCTTTTTTCTGCAATAGAACTGTCGTGATACGCATGCATTTTAG
>NQII01005240.1:120883-165757 GCA_002778355.1 Clitarchus hookeri | reverse complement strand
CCCCCTGGCACGTGATAATTTATGAGATGGTTACACATGTCAAAATTAGAAAGGCACAGAAACATTAATTTTTCGAGGCAGAAAATCCACATTGTATTTGTGTATGTTATGGTCTGTCACATCACCTGCCTATTGCCTTCCACTGGCTTGTGTCGGGCGTGACGTCTTGTTAGCCTAACAAAAGAGTGTACTAGAAGGGGGGGGGAGAGAAAAAGAAGAGACAAAGAAAGCTGGCCATGACATCTACATGAAACACATCACCACAGGCCACCACGCCAGTATCATTGTTGAGGAGGGGCCAGTATCATTGTTGAGGAGGGGGAAGGGCGCCCACCACCCCGGCACATTCCACAGTCCCAGCCATGCCTACCTGCCCCAGCTGTTGTAAAAACATTCCCTCCTCCCCTTTGCAGGCTCACTGACCCTTGTCAATGTCAAGCTGGTAGATTATCTCAGCAGGGTGGAGCTTGGGATAAAAACTACAAACTTTGTTTGAAAAGCTGTGTAAGTTGAGAATCTTTTCCATTGGGGTTTTCTTTTCCCAGTGCGCTTCCTTCACAATTTGCCTTATTCGCGGGAAAATGAAAACATTATTTCCGGGAATGTTTGTTATTCTTCTTATGGAGAAACATTCCCGGCTAGAAAAATTCTGCATTATAGGCCGGGAAACCCTTTAAACGGGAACCTTATAAGCAGGTTCTACTGTAGTCATATTTTCATCCACCAGATGGCTGAGAAATTGTATACATGATTTTTCGATGTGGCTTTTTTGGTTGGCGCAGGTTAGTGTGTTTATGGCCAGTCATTCTAGAGCTAGTGACAGGTGTTTGATATAGTCCTCCCACGTCTCTGACCATACCACTGCGTCATCCAAGTACCCGATGGCAAAGTCACCCATGCACCCATTGAGTACTCGGACCATGATAGCCTGAAATGTTGCTGGCGCACATTTAAGCCCGAAAGGCATTGCAGAAAATTGAAATCTCCGCCCAGCTGGTGGGGTAAAAGCTGTTTTGTGCTGGTCCTCTGGTTTGATTGGCACTTGCCAGTACCGACTGCGAAGGTCCAGTGACATAATTATTTTTGCTTTGCCGAGTGAATGTAATGCATCCTTAACACCGATGTAGGGTGGTGGTGCACTCTTTGTTATTATGTTGATGGGCGTAAAGTCTACGCAAAAATGCCACGTCCCATCCTTTTTTGGTGCTATTGAGCATCCTGTTCTCCTACCCCGACGAGCCGTTTCCCGTTGGTGGGGCTTTACTATAGTCCATCTCATATATGAAGGCCACATTCTTGACAGTTGACGATCGCCGTGCCAATGTTTACTTTACGTTTATGTATCCATTCGCCATCAACTGGGTGCGACGAGTCAGTGTGTCAAGTACGTGCTGCTTCGTGCGGCAATTGGTGAACTACTTGGGTGACGCGGTAGGCTGCGAGATTGTTTCGAGGGCATGTGTAGGTTCGTTCGTAAACACTGTACACAAAATATATGTTACTTTAAAAATTATGTAGAGCTTGTGAAAAATAAAACTATTGGCATGTGTTTGTAAATTTATTATATAAAGCAAACAAAAGCTATTCTCTTCTGGCTTGTTATACTTCGAAAATAACCTCACAGATGGCGCGCACAACATTTCAGCGCGTGCTTTGTGCTACATTTTTTTCTTAAGAGGTAGTGTATTTGTGAAGTTTACTGTTGTTCTATTACTGGCTCGGAACGTAAGGAATTTGAAATATTTTTCGTCATATTATTAGAAAAAAATAATCCAACAATATTATGCAATATTTCTGTGTGCTTTTGGAAATAATATCAAACACGTGAGGAAAGCCGTGTTGGTGATGGGAGGGGGGAGGGGGGAAAAGACGTGAAAAAAGTTTTTGAAATTGCGTTTAATTTGGATATGGATCGTTTTAATGCGACTTTAATTTTGAACACCTATACATTTGTACTTTAGCACAAAGTTTAGTTTTCAACACTAAAAACTGCTGTTTTATGACCACGTAAAATAAAATGTATTAATTAACCTTGGAACTCTTTTTTATCGCATATTTTTGGCTGGTCGAATGTGCGTCGGCAGTGCACTCAGAATAGTCAACGTAATATTAACTTTTGTTCGTTTGTGCATCAGCTGATACAGGATTTTGTAAATGACACGTTGTTTGTTTTGAATACGTGAAATTGCCACTCACTGACTGTCAGAATGTGGCCTTCTTATATGAAATGNTTCAACACTAAAAACTGCTGTTTTATGACCACGTAAAATAAAATGTATTAATTAACCTTGGAACTCTTTTTTATCGCAACTATAGCTGTTGTTGTTCACTCCTTTGTATTGCGCTTTGGGCATTCGCTATGCTAGTGAAATTGTTGCCCCTCGCAATACATGCACGCGAAGGAAGGGCGCTCCTTACCGGTGTGATCCCTCGCAGTGGCCTTGCCTGGCGCAGTTGGGCCTGCTGCTGCAGGCAGGGCTGTGCAGTTGCGGTCAGGGTCCTTGCGGATCGTGGAGTTGCTGACCCAGTTACACCATTAATGCGGCTGATAGCATGGAGGCTTCAATGCTGCCATGTATTAAGGAGGCTAGAGCTATTCTGTTTTCCTGTCGTACTGTCGCTCCTACTACCTCAAGCACTTCAGTTTCCCTCATTTGACGATGGAAATGTTTTTTCAGATTAATTTTCCTGTTTGAAAAAGCTGTTACAGTTTCCCCAGGACTTTGTATTTCGAGAACCGTGCGGCTTTGAGCTTGCAGGGAGGAGTAGGTATTGGCAAAGCGACTTTGAAACCCATTCCAGAACTCCCTCCACTGCATACCATAATGATTTACTGTTCGCCACCATACACGTGCATCTCCCATAAGTTGGCCTCCTGCACAATTTGGCCACTCTTGTTCACACACTCCATACCTGGTTAAACGTTCTGTGCAGTCTCTCAGGAACGCCTGCGGGTCCTCGGTGTTCAGCCCAGAAAAAGTGGGCAGTGACTGGAAGTGGGTTGGAGTATTGCCCATCTCAGCTGCTGTTGGTGGTGCAGTTTTGCGGTTGTGAAGTGCGGCTGCGGCCACACGAAGCCAGTTGGTGTTGTTGGTGCAGGTTGCACTGCCCAAGGTGCTGCAGCTGTTGGCAGGCCCGTAGAATGTGCCAACAGACTGCTGTAATTACTGGCTGGTCACTTGAGTTACGTAGTACGTGACGACGAGGGAGTGTGTTCCGTTCTCGCCGACCCATACTGACGTACTCTCGGCACACTAAATTTGCACATTAGTCTTGGCCACTTAACATTTTCAATATGCAGTTATTAAAAACGACTATGAAATGTATAATTTTAATGTAAATGTTTTGAGGAATCTAAAGGGACCGACACTAATTATTTGTTTAAGAGTGAATACTGCCATGCAAACGTCGCCTGCTGTCCCAGCTGTGCTGTCAAAGTAGTTGAGTTGCTTATAGCTTCATTCCTGCTACCTGCATGTTAATGTTGTGCCACCTACCACTGCTAGGGTGCTAAAATGAAAATGATTTGTTTCTTCATTGAGATGTCAAGGGTGCATTGATCAAGAATCCATTTAGATTTCACAGATGTTACAATGTAGATCAGCATGAAGGTTGTGCTTCTTTAACTTCAATTATAGGCCGTTCACAGTAAAGTGAGCACTTTTGAGGCCCTAGTTATTTTTTATTTTCAGCAATTTTATATCCTTTAACCTCCTTTTTAAATAAATATTGCCATGAAGCAATAAACACAGTGTGTATATTCCACCGCACTTGTAAGTTAATATCTAAGGCTAAAATTAAATATGTTTATTGACTATTATTCCAAATGAGAGGGCTTTCAAAAGTGCTCACTTTACTGTGAATAGTCTTTAACATTTCTTTTACCACTTCACTCATTTCCCTCAATTTTGGCAGAATGATAACATGATGTACAAGTTATTTTACTTCCACATTGCATTGCTGTTAAAACATGTCTTACTGTTAAATTTATTTTAAAATATATAGCTGTTTAGCAAAGGTTAGGTTCTTTCATTTTACAATGTTAAATTTATGATCTGCAGGATTTTATATTTCGACTGACTGAAACAGTAACAAATTAGACAAGCGCTAGTCACATTTTGAAGAAAATGTAAACAAAAGTCTCATTCTGTGCAATTATTTTTTTTTCTCTTGGATAGTTTTCAAGTATCTGGTAAATAAATTATTATAATATTTTTGTTCATTAGCTACGTTATTCTGAAGCTGTGGCAAATAAGGTACGTGGCAAAGTTGTTACGTATTGAACTGAATAGGGTAAGATGGGTTTTTCTCCTTCCTCCGTCCACTGGTAGCTTCCTTGCTCTCATCGTTCAAGACAGCCAAACAGTCTTGATCACTTGAGCCGTGCGGCTACATTTCCTTGCTTTTTGCAACAATAATGATTGGTTGTAGCTCTGCTGCCTCTTCCACTTCCCTTCCATCCCCCTCGACTTCCCCAAACACCCTGTGATGAAGCAGGCAGCAAATAGTGGGGGAAACTACAACTTTGCATTGTCCACTTCCTCTTACACCATACTTCCATCATGCTTTCAGGTATCACCTTACGTTGCATTTCATTTGAAACACCTACACTTTACTATTTTTAGCACAAAGTTAAGTTTGTTACACAAATAAAAGATGTTTTGAGGCCACATAAAATAATACAGTATTAATACGCAATCTGTCTTAAGAAATTTTCGTGGTTGTGTGTTTCTCTCTGACCTGTGTTCATTGGCAGGGCCATTAGAATAACCAACATTATTTACACTTTCATTCGTTAATATATCAGCTGATACAGAATTTTTTTAGAGGTGATTGAAAATAACATTTGTGTGTGCAGTTTATAGTATTTATTTTATGTTCTATAGCACTTACTAGCATTTGTAGATTTTACAGAACAGTGAAATTGAATCAATATTTTTCTAATGAGGAAATCACTTTTTCTAATGAAATTGAGCACATGTACCCTGCTAGATGAAACTGAAGAAGAATACTAATCAAATTACCTAATCAATGATGAAATCTGTTCAGGTACCGGTGGCAGTGTTTACATATCCAATCAGAAGCAATTTTCCATTCTTCTATGTTTAGTAAATACGGCATAAGGTCTGCTTCCCATTTGAACCCACAACTATGGTACATTTTTAATAAAACAATGATGTCCCATGAACAATATCAAAACTTATCATGTAGTTACTGTGTTAGCTTGCAAGTGATGTATGCACACATCAGCTGATTATAAGAGCACATGACTGGCCAGATTGTGCACTCAGAACTTTTATGGATTGCAGCACGATACTGCAAGCATTTAAAAATGAGATATTTTAAAAATATTTTTCTCAAAAGTATTAGTACATATTGCATTTTAGTACAATGAAACATTAACCTCAGAACACAAGTAATCTCAATTATAACTAAACAAAAAGTTTGACTATATATACCTTAGATAAAGTCACTAGTTTGATGCACATGCTAATGTTGCATTTTTATTTTATTGTTTGGTTTTTCCATAGGTAGAATGGATCCTTTAAGAAACGTAGTGGAAAGTTATCTATATATGTTGCTCATTTAGAGACATAGTAGAGTGGTTTGTCTGTTGTCCAGATTTACTGGAATTAACCAAAGTAAACTGGTAAATGATGCTAAAAATGGCTTTTTCATTTAAATTTGCAGGTTGTGGAGGCTATAGCAATTTTTAGTTAGAAAATGTTCTTTTTACTATAAGCAATTTTTTTAAAATAGTTAAAACTATTTTCCATCCACCATCTCTAAATCATGTATATGGTGCTTTGTTAGTTTTGTTTATGCTATTTACCACATATTGGCTGTCAAAATCTTGTCATTGTAGCTGAGTCAGACACTAATAATTTTCAGATGACAGAAATCTTTTTAATAAGGCAGATGTTTTGTGTGTTGTAAGTGCTTTCAGGTGACCTGCATTATTGTATATCATTACGGTTTTACATAACCCAGTTTGTTCATTGTACCCATTACAACCATAATGATATTTGCAGAGGTGTCATCATCCACCCAAAGCTGTATGCCTCAGTGTATGAATACTTTATAAAGTGAGATTCAAATATTGTATTGTCCCAAATGTAAGTTGGCTCGCATGTAAGTCGACCTATTAATTTTAAGGTTCTGACTCTGGAAAAAAGTTTGGGATAGGTAAAAACAGTAGGTCAATATAAACTTTTAAGTTATTTATAATTTTATGTTCAATTAATTTTTCTCAGTGTTACTTAAAGCTTTTAAGTCACATTAATTCTTTTAATTTACGCACTAAATATTTTACAAGTAAAAAATAAAAAATTANTGAATACTTTATAAAGTGAGATTCAAATATTGTATTGTCCCAAATGTAAGTTGGCTCGCATGTAAGTCGACCTATTGATTTTAAGGTTCTGACTCTGGAAAAAAGTTTGGGATAGGTAAAAACAGTAGGTCAATATGAACTTTTAAGTTATTTATAATTTTATGTTCAATTAATTTTTGTCAGTGTCACTTAAAGCTTTTAAGTCACATTAATTCTTTTAATTTACGCACTAAATATTTTACAAGTAAAAAATAAAAAATTAANACTTAAAGCTTTTAAGTCACATTAATTCTTTTAATTTACGCACTAAATATTTTACAAGTAAAAAATAAAAAATTAAATACTGAACATAGGTCCTGTACATATTGGTAACAGTTAATTTTAGTTACGTATTCATCACGGGTGGTTTCACTCTATTCACTGCTGGTTTCACNTGTACATATTGGTAACAGTTAATTTTAGTTACGTATTCATCACGGGTGGTTTCACTCTATTCACTGCTGGTTTCACTCTATTCACTGCTGGTTTCACGTTCACTTCTGAGGTGCCCGCATATAGGTTGAGTCTTTAATTTTTGCACAAAAATCTTGGAAAGAATTACAGACGTATATTCAGGACAATATGGTACTGTATTTATTGTGTAAACATTGCCATTGCATAATAGTTGCACCATAATTTTATGCTGAAAAGAAAAACAGTTTTATTACCTAAAAGTTTCAGTCTGTGCCTTATGCCAAAATTCTTTATAACAAATTCGTGGGGATGGTATCCATCAGCCACCTCTTCTAGTAAGCATGGAGGTGACAAGTTCAAAAGTGGTTCAGGCTCCCTCTCAAAGTATCGTTCCCTACCATTGTAGTTGTTAAGTTAAGCACTATTCAAGGACATGTANGTTGTTAAGTTAAGCACTATTCAAGGACATGTAGGACTCCAGTGGAGATAAGTTATCTCCTACCAGCTAGTTGAGTGAGAGTGAGAAAGAAAGATTGAGAGAGAGAGAGAGAGAGAGAGATAGGTGGGAGGGAGAGAAGGGGAAAGGGAGGATGTGCTAACTGCTTGGCAACAATTTTCCCTCTTTCCTGTCATGTAAAGGGAAGAAGTGATATCACACCTGGCCATAATGTGCTACAGCCTAGCGTAGCCTAAGATAGCTGAACAAGAGAACAGTGTTTTATGCTCACTTGACATGCTTGTAATGTGAGGAAGCAGGGTTGCACCTAACTGCCTTGCAACAGCCAAACAAAATAAGACTAGACTACAATGAATGCTGCGTTTGTTTCACATTTTACTGCAGGTCTCTGCATGTTTGTATAAACATAAATCTAGAGATGGTCTGATGTCCGAAAAATGATATGGTTTATCAGGATAATCATTACCTTTCCTAATTTTGGTTATCGCTAAATTTACAGACACTATCAGCAATGAAGTACCATCATTTACAATAACATACTGGAGATCTTCAATTTTATGGGTACTGATTCTATGAGATTAACAAATTTAGGAAGTCATCCTCGGTAATGGTCAAGAAAGTCAAAATATTAAATGAAAAAATGCAAGAGTTGTGATCAAAGTAGATTAAAAAATATGTTTGCTAGTGATACAATGTAGGTGTTGTAATGTCTTTCCCTTAACTGGTATGTCACAACATGAAAAACTAGGTAAAAATGTGTTATAAACTGTGACCAAGATTGTTTGAACTGCATGTTGTAACACGTCCGCAGCTGAAGAAATGCCAACACCCTCCCTTTGGTTACTTTGACCCCCACCCACTCTGCCACAAGAAGGAGGATGCAAGGATGCCATGCTGGCTGCTAAGCAACCATCTCTCAACTCACCGGTCACTTTCGGGGAGGAAACAAAGTCATGCAGGCCAAGCCAATTACCACCTGAGGACAGCCAAAATTTATCCTACCATGCTGTACATTTGTTGGTGGCAGTGTTGCCAATGCACTGGTAACTACCCAAATTTTGGGTATTTTACATGCTTGTGGGTAAAAATGTGGGTTTTTCCAGTCTCTAATAAAATGAGGCAGAAACAGTTTCGAAATCAGGGATGAATGTAAATTGACCATTTTTTTTATTTTAACTTAAATCAATTAAACGTTTTTAGTATTCCTAGTGTATTGTTGTTCAGTATGCATAGCTTTCAAACACATCAGAGCAAAGCAGCACATAAATTATTACATGTCCGTAACTAAACTTCCCAAGTCGACGAAGTGGTGCATTGTTGCGGATTTATTTGGTTAGTAAGTTCAATTGCAATCAGTAGAAAATGAATGTGGCAATAGTTTTACCAACTTGCTTCCTATAATAAATTAACCGATTGGAAAATTTAGGCAGATATAGTGTGTAAGGCCTACAGTAAATTTTTTTATATTTACAGCAAAGTTTTTGGAATGTTTACAATTAGTAAAAATGATTTATAAAAGTCTGTTTTATTTTATGGTTTCATTACATTTTTCAATTGTGTCCATTACTGTCGAATAATTATTTCAAAAATAAGAATTTTCCACAGAAAATGTTGGGGATCGGTTATCAGATGGTAAAATTCCAACAATCTGCGCTGTTCACAAAGAATGGGTGTAGTGTGCCAACTGAGACATAATTAACATTAATAATTGTTGCTGTTAATTTTTTTTGTCAAATATCTAACCAATTATTTACACAAAAGTTGCACCCACAATTTTGAAAAAAAAAATTTTGTAAAAAATGTGTGACGATTGTGCGATGAAGTATTATGTATAATACATAAACAAAGGGATGACATTAGTAAATTTGTATTACTATCACTTCTTAATTAGGGGTCATAGTGGTGTAGTGGTTAGACTACTCGTCTCCCACCTAGGCGAACTGGGTTTGATTCCTGGCAGGGTCGCTCCAGGATATTCGCGTCTGGGAATTGTGCCGGACTATGCCGCTGCTCGGCAGGTTTTCTCGGGGATCTCCAGTTTCCCTCGCCCCTTCATTGTGGCGCTGCTCCATACTCACTTCACTTCATCCTCATCGGCTCTCAACACCCCAATGTTAAGAGCCGCCCAAATCTCTTCACTCACTCACTTCGTAACTTTTGTTCAGTACAAAAAGCCTTGTCAGAAATTGTGTGCTTTTTATTAAATAGAAGCCTTATTAAATTGTATCAATGAATGTAATTGTTTTAAATTGCTTGTAAATGTGCAGCATTTTTCCTTGAGCTACTTAAGAGATGTGAGTTTTAAAAATGTGTCATATAGCTTTAACACTGCAATTGCAAAAGTGTTGTGTTGGCTGTACATGTATTGTGATAATGAAGAGTGAATCTGCTTGTGTTTTACATGTATTTGTTATATACCCTCTTTGTTTCCTCCAGTTCACAAGGCCAGGCAGAT
Organism: Clitarchus hookeri; assembly: GCA_002778355.1. NCBI lineage: Eukaryota > Metazoa > Arthropoda > Insecta > Phasmatodea > Phasmatidae > Clitarchus > Clitarchus hookeri. The sequence continues at coordinate 156,058 of NQII01005240.1, read as the reverse complement.
GGTATGGATGGTGTGGAAAATAAAAGTAAGTTCACATATGATCGTGCAATGAAGCTAGAGGACGAGGCCCAACTGAAGTGGAATACTAAAGTTGCAACAGTTCCAGCAGAAAATGATAATGTCACATACTTGTGCGTGTACTGTGATGGGGTTGTTGTCGGTAATGCAACCCTGCTGGCCCATCAGTTATCAGAGCATTCAGACTGTGTGTTTGTTTGTACTCTATGTGAACCAAACAGAGTGTTTTATGAATCTAAACAGTTCTATGAACAGCACATGGTAAATCATGATGAGAATGTCACGCAGAGAGAGTTGGTGAGTACTAATATCACAGAACCAACTGAACTTACCATCAAAGTGGCGAACTCTCCAGATGTGCCGCCAACTTCTGAAGCCATTTCAGAGTTGCAGAATGATGACATACAGTTGACCAGTGTGTTCAAGATTCACGTGGAAAGTTCAGCCATGCTAACGGACGAAGATGGAAATGAAGTGAAATCTAAGTTTCGTTTGAAACTGCCAAAAGCTTTCAAATATATGAGTAAAGATCTTCAATCAAAAATAATAAAAACCATTCACAAGGTGGTGGCAACAGACAAAGAGAAAACTGGAGAAGGGGAAAGCAAGTCACAAGATGGGGTCATAGAGAACAATCGGTATGCTGTGAAAGTGTTAGCAAAAAACCTGAACATGGGACGCGTGAAGAAGTCGAAGCTGAAGGAATACAAATGCAGAGTGTGCGATTGCCTGTTCCCATCGCGGGAGAAGCTGTCAGAGCACCGTGCAGAGGGTGGCTGCATGTACAAATGTCAATTCTGCGGCAAGCAGTTCCAGTACCGCATCAACTGCATCCACCATGAACGTGTGCACACTGGAGAGAAGCCCTTTGTGTGCGAGTTCTGCGGTAAGAAGTACCGTACTAGCACCATCTTCCGCACGCACCTGGCAACTCACGACGAGGCCCAGCAGCATGTCTGCCCTGACTGCGGTAAGGTTTTTACCAACAAGGCAGGGTACCAGTATCACCGCATCACCCACTCGGATGGAAGCTACCTCTGTGATGTGTGTGGCAAGACACTCAAGCATGTCAGCAGCCTACGCATCCACAAACACAAGCATACCAACCCAGACTACTTGCGGCGCTACTGCTGTGATCTCTGCAACAAGAAGTACGAGAACAGGTCAGTTGATGTTGCTGCTCCTCTTTCTCATTAACTACACATGCATACCCCTTCTCTCTCTGCATGTTGTTCATTCCTACAGGTAGGCTCATTGTGGATAAGAGGAAGCGTGGTGGTGATTGCAGCCTAATGCCCTATCCAACCTGCACACCAAGTGTCTGCCACATTCACATTTTTGCTAATTTGTTTCTGTTTTCATTATGATAATGAAACATACATCCATTCGCACTTACACACACACACACACACATTTATTCTCATTCATTCATTTACTCTCGCTCACGTGGTCACTCTCGTTTACATATTCATTTGCACCCACTCACATACAGTAAGTCACTCACCCACTGTCATTCATATACTCTCACTCACACCCATACACTTTCACTCACTCTCTCTCATGCTCACATTTACTCATCTCACACAAGCATGCATACACATAGTGTGCATGCATGTATGCAACATGACAATGGGGACAAACTTCAGGAGGCAATTCGTGAAACTAACACGAAAAATCCATATCAACATATGTCCAGAAATGTACGGAAACATTGTAAAGTACAGCAACATTGAAATTAGAGTAGTGGTACAGTACAAAATTAACTGCAGATATCAATATTAAAAGACTTCAAAATGCATGCCTATGGTATGACAGTCACAGGAAATGTTTAAAGTGCCTGTCATGCGCCTCAATGCACGCACCCACACGTTGCATCATGGACTGCCGCACCCAGTCCAACATTCCAGTTTATACCCAAAGAGTGGCAAAGGCTCCATTGATGGAATTGTTCAAGTGTCTGCAGATTAGGCACCATGTCAGCATATATAACACTTTTGAGGTGTCCCCACTGGTAGAGATCAAGGGGGTTAAGGTCATGTGACTGGGTGGACAGTGCAACAGACCCTCCTCATCCAAACTATTTGCCAGGGAGAATCATATTGAGATACCTGTGAACGGTGATTCAGAAGTGGGCAGGAGCTCTCATCATTTAGCAGCCACATGACCCATCATACTGCCAATGGCACATCCTCCAGCATGAGAGGCAGTGTGTTCTGCAAGAAATCAAGATATCTGTCCATCAGGTGTCATTGGAGAATGGCTTGCCCAAGTAGGTGGTTACCAGTAATTCCCGCCCAAACATTGATGCTAAATCCTTCCTGGTGGACAATTTGACCATTCCATGGGGATTCTCTGAATCCCACAAATGACAGTTTTGGAGGTTTTTTTTATCCCATCCCTACCAAACGTTGGGTCTATGACGAGGATAGACTACAAAAATCACATGGTGGTTGTGGCGTGTTGCAAAAAACAGTGACAAAACTGTTCCCTTGGAGAAAAGTCTGCATGCAATAATCCCTGCACACCTTTTAGGTGGTCAGGATTAGTAACAGTTGTAGGATGTGCAACACCATCTTGTGGTTTACACCAGGGATGCAGATAGCTGGTTGCCTACTCGCCAAGGGTGGCTAACATTTTTAGGCAGGCTACCAAATAATTTTATGTTGATTTCCTCAATTTGACACACAATTTAAAACGTGACCTCTTTCATGTCCATTGTATTGACACTTGCATGAAAAGTATTATCACCAAGACTTTAAAGCAGACTAAAAGAGTAATCACTGAATTGTTGGATTATTAAAAAAAATAGTGGCCCACCAAATTTAGTCATGGGCCACTGGTTATTTTTAAATGATTTGCATCCCTGGCTTACAATATGCTGGCAAGTAACCTGTCTGGTGCTTGTAACGGGATCCCGATCGTCTTGTAACACACCTTCCCGGTCTAGTGTACGAACAAGAAGTGCATGTCCCATGGTCACCTGTACCATCAAAGGGCCCCAATCCACACAAATACTAAATCACAGCTGCAAAAGTTGTATGGGTTGGATACTGTCTGTGAGGGTACCTCACCTTTTACATTCATGTGGCTTCTCAGTTAGTTCCTGGTAGACCATTTTAGCTTCACCTAACAATACATGTCCATTCACTAACAAAGCCACTCCAAGACTCTGCAAAACATGCTGTGTGTGATACGGGTGGTGTTCTGTGGGGCGACCAGTGGTGCCATCTCCATATTGATTCGACCATCCCTGGTTGCTTCTCATTTTTCATGCCTCCCCTGTTTGTTCCACTTTTCAACTCATTTCCATTTGCTCTAATTACAGTATTTCTGTACGCTTTACAGTGTTTCTGGACATGTTGATATTAATTTTTTTTTTAGTTTCCCTTTCAAGAATCACCTCCTAAAGTTTGCCCGCATTGTTTGGCCTCATTCTGTATAGTTATCAGTGAAATATGAAATTAGGCAAATGTAAACAGTAAAAATAAGCAAAATGAAAAATAGGTGTCCACATCTACTGTTCAGCTGAAAATTTCTGTACACATTGTTTTATCAATGAAGAAAACCCCCTCCACCAAATTAAAATAAATGTCTGCCTACACCATTGCACGTGTGTGCGCACACACACATGCTTGCACATGTGCACACACATGTACATACACACACACATACATACATGTATCTTACTGTCACTGTAGAGGAAAGTATCTGTGAAAGGAGTTTTGTTGGTTTTGATTCTCATCCTGAAAGGTGCTGTGTCACTTTGATCTTTAAAATTGTTCACCTTGAATTTGGTGAATGATGNCCATTGCACGTGTGTGCGCACACACACATGCTTGCACATGTGCACACACATGTACATACACACACACATACATACATACATACATACATACATACATGTATCTTACTGTCACTGTAGAGGAAAGTATCTGTGAAAGGAGTTTTGTTGGTTTTGATTCTCATCCTGAAAGGTGCTGTGTCACTTTGATCTTTAAAATTGTTCACCTTGAATTTGGTGAATGATTATTTAGTAGCACTTTTTGATAATAGATCAAATGTTCATACATCTTGTAGTATTCCACAGATTGATCTGATGTATTNGATTTAGTAGCACTTTTTGATAATAGATCAAATGTTCATACATCTTGTAGTATTCCACAGATTGATCTGATGTATTCTCTGTCTCATGTAACTTGGCAAGATTTTGACAGTTCAATGAAATTAGGGCCAATGTTTACTTTTCATTTATGTATCCTTTCGCCATCAGCTGGGTGCGTCAAGTGGAGGCTGTATATTTTATTAATACGCTGTCAGCTAATCCACATACCATTGTACTGTAACGCTAAACAAATTTTAAGGTATTTTAGACTGATATCTATCTAAAAAAATTTGTAGGTTATAGAAGTAAAAATATAAAACCTTTCAAAAAAATTAAACATTTGCTAACTCTTTTTTAATTTGTCGGAGACAGCGAATTTGGGTTAACATTTGCGAGACAATAGTTTTAGTTCTTATCACACTTTGGACGTCATAGCTAATATAACTGGGATTAAAAGTAATACGGGAAACTTGATTGGCAACGGACTTTTATTCGCCAAAAACTCGTGGACGACTATTGGAAAGCAGTAATTCTGTTATTACCGATTCTATACAGTTCGAGTTGGAAATATGTGGCGTGGAATAACGTAAGAATTGCTTAAAAACTACCCACTCGCATCCCACTTTCTTTGATTTATTAATACAATATAGTAACAACACGAAAACAACAAGGAAATGGGTTTGCAGGAGAACATGTCGCGTAATCGACATAGACGTAACGATTACTGGCCCAATAGAGATTACTAGTAATCAAAATCGCTGTACACAGAAATATATGTTACTTAAAAATCATGCAGAGCTCGTGGAAAAATAAAACTATTGGTATCTGTTTGTAAATTTTGTTATTTTACACAAGAAAGAAATTTTTTTTTTCAGACTGGTAATGCTTTAGGAGGAAGATGACAGATGGCACGCATGGCATGGCATGGCAGGGTGTGTTGTGAGCTGAGCGCTTTATTCAACAGGTATCAGCACGTTGACCTGCCTCTTGATCCCGTCTTTTTAAAAGTTGACTTTTCTCCTATTACTGGCTCAAAATGACACGTGTTTTAAATATATTTCGTCAAATTATTTGAAAAAATAATTTAATAATACCCTGCAATATTTCTGTAGGGTTTTTGGAATTAATATCAAGCACATACGGAAGGCGTGGATGGAGATGAGTGGGGATATGACATGAAAAAAAAAACTCCCAAGGTTTGAAGTTGCATTTAATTTGGATACGGATCGTTTTAATGTGCATTAATTTTGAATACCTTTATATTGCTACTTAAGCACAAAGTTTAGTTTGTAACACTAACAACCGCTGTTTTGTGACCACGTAAAATAAAATGTATTAGTTAAACTAGGAACTCTTTCGTATCCGTGTATTTTCTGCTTGTCTGATGTGCGTCGGCACTCGGCAGTGTACTCAGAATAGCCAACGTAATATTAACTTTTGTTCATTTGCGCATCAGCTGATACAGGATTTTGTAAATGGCACTTTGTTTGTTTCATATACGTCAAGTGCCACTCACTAACGGTCATAATCTTGTCAAGTTATATGAGGCGGACAATACAGCTGGACCCGAATATCTGGCCTGCACAGCACAGTGTGCTTGTAGGCTTCATTATTTATTTTACTGAGCTGTTGAGGCAGATGTTTTACTAAACTGATGTGCAGGTCGAATATTGGTGTCTCCTTTTGATGCAAAGGGTAGTGTTATGTTCAACTAGCATAACACAGTTGTTCAGAAAACTTTCAGTTCGAGTAGCTAGAAGCCACTGGTTTTTAATGTGCAAAAAGTGAAGTCTGTGGTTGTGTTAGTAGTGATACTTATTTTAATTGTGACTCACTACCATATGATGTGGTTACCTATCTGAAATATATTATAACACTGTAATGAAAAAATGAAACTGTACAACATTTTTTCAGACAAGTATTCTAATACTGCAACATGCTTCTAGGCTGTTCATGGTAAAGTGAACACTTTTGGATCGACCTTTGAAAAAATCACTGCCCATAACTACAAACTACAAACATTTTTTAAAAATAAGTATTGACTGCATTACTCACAATAAAGTTGGGAACCAGTTATCGAAAGTAGTTCCATGTCTTAATGTTAATGGCACCTGAAGTTGAGTTTTATTATGTTTTAAGCACATAGGAATAAAAATTGGCATTGTAGTAACAAATTTGTCTTTTTAACAATTTCACATCTTTTGGCTGGTGCACTGTTCAAAGTTACCAAATCCATTTTTTTGTTTGTTAGTTTTTTTACCTTTTTCCTGCTTGCCCTGTTTGTGTTGTATGAACTCACAAGTGGCAGTTCATAACTCCAAATATAAAATATTTATTTACATATTGAATGAAAGATTTTTGTCAATCCTTTATCTGTTGTAAGTGAAATCGTACATATTATAATTGCTTCTTACTGTATTTCATTGTAGTTTCTGGCCTCAGAAAGTCTTAACAGTTTGTATAATACGCCAACCTGGCAAATGTGTCGGCATGCAATTGTAGTTGGTTATACTAATTTGAAACCTGAAAAGAAATTTAGGTTGATTTTATTTAAATATACATATTTGCGATAAGATGTAGTCATTCTATTAACTTCAGTGGATGTATGTTGTTGCTGTATTTACTTGATTCCAATCCGCACATTTTTTCCAAAATATTTTTGAAAAACAAGGGTGCAATTTAGCATTAAGAACCATCAATTTTCGACCTGAAGAAAAGTTTTAGTNAAGAACCATCAATTTTCGACCTGAAGAAAAGTTTTAGTGCAACTGTCCTATATATTTGAATAATTATTTTTAGTTGGTACGGCCATGCCATTCATTGTATATATCTTAATAAATGAAAATATTTATTTTCATATTTACAAAATAACGTAGATAAGTTTTAAAAAAATTCTGCGAAGGTCCTGAATAAAATTATGTAAGTAAGGTGTATGTTCTACATGAAATTGCTCACAGAAGTTATTTGTTCTACAAGCGGAATCGTATACAAAATTGAAATATTGTTTTTCGCAAATAGTTTACGCATTATTTTTAAACGAAAGCAATCCATGGATGATATAGCTCAAAAATTTCAATTACAGTTGCAATATTCTTTTAAAAATGCAGTCAGTGATACTGTAAAATAAATAGTGGTTGTTTACAACTGCTATAGCTTTGTTTACAACCAACCAACCAACTTGACACAAACAACGTTAAGAAAACTGGCATTTCTACAATTTACATTAATAGGTATAAAAATAAAAATAAGGTAGGTGTATATATACAAATATTTTAAATTGTGTTCGTAATCTTAAAAACTTTGATTGTAAAAAAACAATTTTCACAGACTTTACAGTTATGTTGAATTATTTTTAAATGCTTAGTGCTTAGTAAATTGATTTTGTATACATTTTAATGCATTGCGTTTGATATTTAGCATCGTGGCAATGTTTAATGTCGATTGTAGCCAGAACCATTACTCTTCAGGGATTCACAACTTATTGTAACACATTATTGTAGCATTAACGCGATTGCAGCCAAACTTTATGTCTTTGATTAACATTTCAAATGGTTCGTATGTGCATCAGCCATGCCACATTTGTTAATCAATGGGATTAAAATGAAATGCTTTATTACAGTGACAGAAAAACGTCTGCAGACTATAATAGAAATATAGCCGCTGGTAAGCTATTTGAAATCAATGAATAGAACCTGGGTCGCTGTAGAGAAGCAGGTAATGCAATTATTTGCTACCAAAAGCACAATATTATCATTTTAAAGATTGAAATACCATATATTTGATTTGATGAAAAACTTTCAATTGAAGGCAAAATGAAACTTTCTACAGAAATTAAATTTCCTACTGAAGTCGTTGTTTAACCTCTGGCCTCATATGTACACCAATAATTTTTCTCCAGGATTTTGCCCAAAAAACTAGGTGCGGCTTAGAATTGATGGTGTCTTAAATTCTAGTAACTACTGTATTTATTCTGATGTTGTAAGCAAAAAGTGATTTTTTTTAAGACAAAAGTTTGGCTTAACTTCATGTCCTTAAATGCTGGTAAACATTGTATCTGGACAGATTTTTACGGAACTTGCATTTAGTGACTGATATATGAAAGGGGAACAAGTATACTGTGAAAAATTTGGATTAATTTGGTTCAGCCATTGATTTTTATGACAATTATTTTCAGCATTCATAACATAATAGCAACACCAACCATATTCTTACATGTAGTACGTCATTACAGTTATTAATTTGCAAGGCAGTTGTGCCTTAAGTAATACACATCATGAATAGGGTTTTGGTATGTCTGGAAATATTGTTACAATCATAATGAATGTAGTGGGGGAATATTATTTTGTATTATTTTACTGTAATAAAGTAAGTACCATGTCAGTTACAAGCATTTGAGCACACCATTTTTCTTATTTCTACCCGTGAATGTTATTTTAAAAAATTCTTATGTCATTTAACAAACAATTGTCTATTGTATGAAGGAATAAATACCCAGTACTACCTGAAAGGGTTCCATTCCCAAAATTTCAACCCTGTATGTATTTAAAGANGGGGGGGGGGGGGGGGGGGATTGTGACACTCAAGACAGCATAAACAAAAATAATACATAACCATTATAAGATTAGGCTAGACTTTACAGCATTTATATAATCTAAATGGAAAACAGTCACGAACAACAATCAATGTTCACAAACCGATATTACTGTGCATGAAAATTAATATGTACATTTCTCCAGCATTCACTACAATTAAAAATTACATATTGCTTTCTTTACGTAAATAAATACAGCAGAATTCCGAACAGCTAATGTAAATGTATGTCACATGGCAATGTTTACATTGAGATGTAGCAAAAGGATATGCAACAACAGGCTTAAAGTAAAAACTACACAGGGCTTTCAAAAGTACGTACTTTACCATGAACAGCCTATGGCAGGATGTTAGAGCAAACTGCTATTGTAGTACAGCCACTCTTTTTAACCTCTTATCCACGTCAGGTATTTACTAATTTTCACATAATGACAGAATTAAGTAAAATTTCAGTATAAAGTATGTACTTCCTTTCAAATACTTTTTAATTTAAAGTATCTATTTGAAATCCCTGGAAGATGTATTATTTAATATGTGTTCAGTACAAAGCACAAGTATAAAATAGAAAGTTTTTTTGTTTATTGTGTACCTACCAAGATTCTACTGTACTTCATAATCTTTTAAGCCATATTCTCATAGCTTTTCATAGTCTGTTCAGAAGAATTTCAAAATCAGAAAAGGGTTACAATTAATACAAGTATGTGTGTTAAGCATGATGTGACAGAGGAAGTGGAAAATGGTATTTGTCATACTGGCCAGATACTGTTGTTGCACTCTTAAGAGATGGCTGAACTTTGACATATTTTCAGGTATAGTGTTGGTTGATCTGGTAAATTTTTAGTCACTTGCCAGTATCACCTGTTCCATTTTAACTTATCTTATTTGTTAATGCTGTTGCTATGTACTTCATTGACATTCAAGCAATTCCATAGATATAATGTGAGTAACAAAATGTGATTGATTGCTTGTAGCTACCGCCTGAGAGAGCACAGACGTGTGCACACCAACGAACGCCCGTACAAGTGCCCTGACTGTGCAAAGATGTTCCGCAAACTAGGCCAGCTGAAGCAGCACTCAATTGTGCATTCAAACATGCGTAAGTACAAGTGCCACATGTGTGACAGAGCATTCAAGCGACGCACCTCCTTGTCTGTCCACCTGAGAACCCACGGCATACAGAGCCAGCACCGCTGCATGACATGCTTCAAGCTGTTCCCAGACCAAGATACATTGATGATCCACAAGCTGGAGCACCCCAAGGAGCCCGAGGCAGCAGTTGTGGCAGCATCCGTCACAGCTGAGGAAGACGACATCAAGCCCAAGCCCGAAGTTCGCGAGTTTCGCTGCAACGTGTGCGACAAGGTGCTGTCAAGCAAAGTAACGCTGCGACTTCACATGATGATCCACACTGGAGAGAAGCCATTCAGATGCAACGTGTGTGGAAAGTCCTTCACGGTCAAGTTGCACTTGGAGGTCCACTACCGTCGCCACACAGGCGAGAAGCCCTACAAGTGCAAGTTCTGCGACATCGCCTTTGCAGCACGGCCCAGCCTCGTTGTGCACGAGCGTATCCACACTGGTGAGAAACCGTTCCCTTGCGACCAGTGCGACAAGGCATTCCGCTCCAAGATCAACCTCATGCAACACCTGGTCGTGCATTCGGATGTTCGGCCATTCAAGTGCACCATCTGCACAAGGGGGTTCAGGCGGCGAGATGCACTGGAAGCACACACACGCACGCACACAGGTGAGCGCCCGTATGCCTGTCGCATCTGTGGGAGGGCATTCAAACAAAAGGGAGACTGCAACAAGCACGAGCAGACTCATTCGAAGCCATCGCGACAGACGCGAGGCCCCGCCCATAAGTGTCATGTCTGCAAGTTGACCACTAGCAGTAAGGAGATGTTGCAGCACCACTTTGCTTCTGCTCATGGCGTGATGTTTGCCGGCCTGGCTGATGGCGACACCATCATCATATCGCAAGATGACATTCTTTCTGTACCAGAGGTCGAGATACAAGATGCCACAGTTCTGGTATAGGACAGCATGCTTAAGTTCTGTTTCAAGGAGCACTTTTAAATACTTTTTTACATACCATTTGTATTTATAATTTTTTTGGCTCAAAATTTACAAACTTAAGAGGTGCAGATGTGTAGTGTTTAATTTTTGGACTTGTTCCAGATGGTGTAAATTCCAATGCTTAATTTTGTGTATATTGCTGTGGGTAAAAACGTTTTATTACTGTGTAAAATTCAGTATTTGACAATGTTTAATCTATTAATGATGTTAATGTCCAAGATTATAAATTAAATTTAATATGAAAAATTTGAAAAAGCTGTGCACCAATGATAGCTGCATTATAATTGGATCTTTTTTTGTAACATTGTTATGGAACAATTGTACAGAACTGTAATAAAAAGTTATTTCTTTTCATGGTAGTCTTACTTTTTCTGTCCAGAATGAATGAAAATTGCAATCACAATAAATGCGGGAATTTTTACTTGTGATAATTTGCAAAATATTAGACTTTGAAAAGTACCCTAGATTAAAGTTGGTAGAAAATGTGAAATTCATAGTATCCAGTTTCAAACTTATAACATTTTTGGGGAAAAGTAGTTCAACACACAGAATTTACTGATTTAATTATCAAAGTGAATTAATTTTCCTTTGAAATTGTAGCCAAATAATGATTATGTTCTTTTCATGAGCATCTTTAGGTTTTATTACGAGTTTCGTGTGTTCTCATATATAAACTGAGAATGCTAACAAGATGTTGCTGAAATTAACAATTTTTTTTTTTAAGTGTAGTTATAATAAATGTAAACATTTTATATATATTTTGTCCATGTAATTTTTATATTTATTATAAAATACATTATTTGTTCTAATGCAGGTGGTGACGATTTGATTTTTGCTACCTATATTATATATTCCAAGGTAAAAAATGGAGTAAAGATTAGTGCTTCTAAAATATATATTTTTATAACTGGATACTTTTAAAGTCTTTGTAAGATTCATTAGTCCAGCAGGAGAACTTTCAACTACAGGGTTTGAATTGCTATTGGGCATGGGGCACCTAAGCAGTATTCACAATAAATTGATGTGGTGAGCATTAACCAATAAGAGCATTGTCGCTGGCGATGAGCGACACAAGTGTTGGAGTCAACAAAGACATTGGTTTTGTCTGCGTTGGACGTCGGACGTTGGCAGGTTAGTACCATAGTTTTGTAAACATTGAAGCTTCCATCTTTATATAATATTTTTATAGGTTAGTAATTAATTATAACAAACCAATAATATTAGTAATTATAGGGTGTTAATTTTTAATAATAAGTCAGTTTTACTTTCTGAAGTTTTCTTTTGCAAAATATCGTATGTAAATATTCTTGTTATCAGTTTTCAGGCTCGTTTATAGTTTTGTGTGCCTGTGTGCATGAAATAAACAAATAGGACTATCCAATTGTGTAAATTTTGCTATTAATATTAAATTTTTAATTTTAGTGGGAAAGTTTGTATTTGGTATATAAGCTTGATGTTGATAGTAGAATAGAACAAAATGACACCAGACAGTAGTACAGTCTGCAACAGTAACTGCCTGCTACCGACATGCTGTCGCTTAGTTATAAATGGCTTTTATAAAATGCTGCCAGCTGACATCATCCATGCCATGTTGCTCTAATGTGAATACTGCTTCACAAATCACCAAATATCATTGTCTCAAGTGCAGATTGTGTTCTATGGTAGAAAATTCAAAGTTTTGTGAAGATTTTCTTTTGAAAAGACACTTCCAAGATGCACTGCGAAACTAACTGTGTGGACTGTGCTAGAAGAGGTCCTAACATGGTTGGTAATGACATTTTTAATAAATATTGAGTGTGCCTTCTTCATCCCTCCACTTGAGTAAGACTGTTCTATTAAGATGATTATCGTTTTCCCCTACCGTAATCTGCTATGAACCATATTTATACAAGTTGTGTACTAAAATATTATTTCTCCATTCAGACCAATTTTCCTACATATAAATTTTGTCAAGATTTGTGAAAAGGCATTTAAGAGTCTCGACACACAAGACAGTGTTAAAAGTCCTATACTGCCCAAGGGATTTATGCTCATGCTAGCTGCAAAACAAAATATTTAATCATTTAAAGTACTAACTATGAAGTTTAATTTTTTGGATAAATTTTTCTGGTACAGTAGTGAGAAATGTTTCAAAATTGGTGATTGAAATTTTTTTTAACATTTTAAAAATTTTTTTGTGTCAAAACTTTTGAAGAAAAATTCAGTTTATATTGGGTTTAAAACTGAACCGGGTAGAATTGTTTTGTTTTCCAGATTATATTTAATTATTTAAAGAAAATTCATGTTCCAGTGTCATGTGTTGTGTTATTTGCTATTTGCTTTTGGGTACTGATATACAGTAGGATGTCAGTTGTAAACTTAATGTTTTGTGTTCAAAGTGTACAGATAGTGAGAGTTCTGCGATTGTGTCACACCACAATTTTACACTCGACTGCAGTACGCACTACACTCATTGTATTAACTGTGCACAACCTTCACAATCCCCAGGAAATAAGCAGTCAAAACAACCAACAGTCTATAGTAGTAAATAACCTAAAGGCTTCAAAATAGAAACACAATATTATCATTTGGTGACGTGTCATAATTAGGTACCATAAGACAGAGTAGAGTGACTTTAGTCCAACTTTTTGGCAAGAATATTTAATATTTTACCTAAGGATTGGTTGAATCCTATTTTAGGTTGAATCCCAATCCATAGTCAAACTTAATTATATATTCTCGAATCTTAAACCAGAATACATGTTACCAAAAAAAAAGCCTGGTCTCTTTACAAAATTTTTTCTACAGTGGAGAATGTACTTGGAACACAACTACAGATAGTTCTAAGCGTGAATGCACAAACAAAACAAACAAGAAAATGATTCTAGGTGAAATGTCATGCAAAACAAATTGAGAAATGACAGTGAACTACACCCATAATTAGCATTTACATCACGGTGTGAATTGCTGGTGGGAACGTGCCACCAAGTTACGTTAGAAAGATTAACGAAATTAAACAGTTTCCTCAAATTGTGTACGCGTGTATCAAAAAAAGTATTTGTGTAATTTTTAGTATGGTTAAACAATGTTACATTTAACACATACTTTGATAATTAAGTACGCAAAGGTTAAGATGTCCGAAGTTTGTTTATATTCTGTGCAGTCCTGTTGGTTTCAACTAACATGGCAAAACAAGCACACTGTTGGTTTTACGTTTACTTGTGCAATAAAGAATGAAGTTAGTAAACTCCAATTTTTTATGGTACCTGTGAATCTTCCATATGAGCAATGTAGACATTTTCCACTGAATAATAGTTTTGCATCCTCACATATAACATTAATATTTTTTACTCAAATCATAGAAATTTGCTCCAAAACTATTTTTACAATAAAAAATGTTGAAGATGATTGAATTGAATTATGTACACATGTATACAAAAAATATACATACATATTTCTATTTACTTTGAGTTTGTGCAGCCACTATTGCAAATCCATGGATAGACACACAGTTTTTTCGGTGAAAATATTTAGATTGTTTAGTTAGTTATGATGAGGTGATTTTTAAAATGTAATTTTAATATTTCACATTTTAAATTATGTGTACAGTTAATTTTGCTCCAGCAAAAAACTAAACCGAGGTGCTTTATTTGATGTAAATGTGTTATCTTACAGGCTAAAATTTGCCAATTCACTGGAAAAGATAATACTGGACAGTACACGTGTGTGCATAGACAACTGATACACAATGACATGTATCACCAGCATGATTCCAACACAGAACTGAAAACTGCTGTAAAAATAACAACCATAAAAAAACTGTTGTGGAAAAGATAGATGTGAGAAATGTTGGTAGAATGCCACATTTTGCATCAGCCCAACTATTTGGCTACAAAAACTTAAAAGACCCTGCAACTTATAAAAAAAAACTGGTTAAATTTATGTATGTTACTTTATTTATGTAATTTGTAGGTTAGAATAACATAAAAAGATTTCACTGAATAACTTAGTTGGATTTATTCACGTTTTCTCCATAACAGCTGACTTTGTTGAAATAACCTATTCACCCTTTTAGATTTTGGTTTTCTCTGCAGATGCTATTGATGTTAGCAAAATGTTTGCACCAGACCAATTGTTCTTGTTTATAGTGTGGTCAGTGGCATATCTAGACACCCAATAAGAGGAGGAGGGGGGGAGGACACTATGCTTTACGGTCAAACTACTTGTAATTATTAAGTGGTCTTGTTACATATAAATTCCAATATTAAGTTAATCATCTGTAATTAATGTATTATTACTGCACTACTAACAGTGTACATACTTATTTCAAGAATAATACTTTAATCAGTGTCTCTTGGTCACCCCATTGGATCTGCCACTGAGTGCAGTGATTTTGACTTTTGTATGTTTTAAAATACATGTATTCTCTTAAATTTACATTGTAATATTTGCACACTGCAAAAATGATGTTACAAAAAAATGTAAAATTTTCTATTTGTAACGTATACTGCTGTATCAAAACCTTTTTAATATCCTGTTTAAATAAACATGATTTCTGTTAATCTAAACAAACACCATATTAAAATTTAATACATTATTCAGTACTGTTGAATGTCATTCTGACAAGCAATCAATTATGAAATAATTCAACAGAAACTACCACAATTGATTGCTTGAACCAGCTACGTTTTCACAGTTTCACATATCAATCTTAATTGGTTTGTGTTTTTGCATAGTGTTTGCTTATTTTTCAATTTCAAATAACTAAAGAAAATTTCATAAAAATTTTAGAGTTTTAGAATTTTACATTTTGCAAAAAACATGTTTAGCTGTAATTGGAATATGCTGTTAGGAAAGTTAACATCAACCTATCATGTTAAATCTTTTACTGAAAATCCTGCCTTGAATACTCGGATCCTCGAATCCACTGGATTCGACCATCCCATCTAGTTTTAACTGGCATAAACAAATATGCTTTATTCTGTTTTGTGGTTTAGTTATCGGAGATCAGCAGCAAAATGAAAATGGTAATTTTTAATTATTAACAAAAGTATATTTTAATAATAATAAAAGTATTTAAAAAATATTTTCAATATTTGGGTCTATATCGCTGTGTTTAACAGTACCAAGCAATATGTTGGTTTTCCGTTAAAACGTAATAACAGTCATGTTTTGAAATGATAATATGATAATGTTTCTCTCTCTCTCTCTCTCTGTGACACAACTCTGCCATCACTGAACAAGTGTTCAATGTGTTCATATGACATGGTAGTGTTACACTTTATCAATACACTTCAATTTCAGCACTAGAAACATACCCACACACTTAATTAAGAATGACAGTGTTTCCTCCTTCATCAAACAGAAATAAGTATTTGAATTTACACTTTCATTCTGTGGAACTGTGGTGTTCCTTTGTTGTATTGGCAATGAAAACTTCAACATCTTGTAATGTGGCACGCGGCTTGTTATAGCCGGCTTTATAATATTGCAGCCCCACCGTTAGGTGCCATATTTGTAACGATGCCTACATTGTTAACGGCGCGATAAGGCCGCCATGTTTGTGGCATCCTACATCTGGGTATGACTCATGGAAGTTGCCACTCGGCTAGCATAGTAGTAGCAACGAACTCTTTAAAAAGAAGGCGCCGATTAAATATTAAATAAAGTAGTCAAGTTTCAGTTTATTATTTTTTACTGTAATTTAAGATCCAAGATGCAACAGTTCACATACAGAACTCAGATATGCCGAGTACGAACAGGTTCATCGGTTCACAGACTAGTAGAGAGCAGCGCCACAGTCGTCATTTGATTGTTCTTTACGTCTCTAAAAGTTGTCTCGCTAGAATATTAATAATTAGAGACCTTCCACATCGGCATGGAAATCAAACGATCAGGGTTAAGTTGCTGGTGTGGGGGCTATGCGCCACGCCCGACGTGGCCTCGGCGACTCGCTGCTGAGAGTCTACTGCCGAAAGTCTACTGCTTACTATCGACTGCTCTGAATGGCGACAGGCACAGAGTATTTGTCACGTACCTATCACCCCGCTCTCCTCAGATAAGGGCCTGGCGTGGGCTGCCACGCATGCTCTTCCCACGCTATCCGAAACTGCGTAGCCCGCTTAACTGCGCCGTCAGTTAAAAGATAATCTAACTTCTCGAACAAAACCTGATGACGCAGTCGGAAAGTTTCTAATCTAATGATGACGCTCAACAAAACTACGACTTTCAAAACGGCAAATGGATGCCCGATACACATTAATCCACAATAAACAAACTACGACGGCTTTTAATTTTGAACCTGATAAAATATTACGAAACATTTAAACGAAATAAAATGAACCGCGTATCCCAAAACTTTATAATACTGCGTCATTACATTACTCTCCTCTGTCTGTTATAGATTTTGAAGAAATCTTTCCCAAAGCGAAACCTGTCTTGTATGCAGCTACTCTGTAAACCACTGTGCCTCTGCTCCTTGACACTACGTTACATTTATAATGCGGTAATTAAACTCTTACAAAAAATATTTACTTTACTGTTAAAGAAGTAAAGAAGAGCAACAAGATGCTGGGATGCTGCAAGAAAATCATGAATTATTCACATATTGTTATAATTTGTGGTTGAGGGTGTATTTCCAACCTATGTTATAGATGGTTCGTTGTGGGCTGCTCATTCCTTTGGTTCCTCGCTGGAATCTTCACACACACTTCCAAAAAGGGACCCAGGTCTGCCCATAACTATACACGCCACCGCGACTGCCTTACACGAGCTCAGTGCTGACAAAAATTAAGTCACAGCAACTGCCTCTCACCAGGCCAGTGCTGACAATAAAAAAGGGCCCCAGACCTGTCCCAATCCCAATACACTTACTCCTTGTGCCACTGATCCCAGGACACCATAATCTGCAGCAACATCCCACCACTACTTATGTTTACTTAAGGCTCAACATAATACAACACCTCAACCACTGTAATTTTAGATAACATGTACTGCATCCTTAATTACCCTTATTCATTATTCCCCTTTCATCTGTCAACCCTTATTTGCAAAATAACAGTAATTATGTGTTTCTTTACATTGTCTCAATTTTCAAATGTAAAACAAAACTTATTAATATTCATATAGCACGTCCTGTTCGGTACTCTGCATAAATAAATCCCATTAGTGACAATAACACAACTGTTTACATATTTGAAAAGGTATCTCTCAGTTCACAAAATCTTCACTAACACTAAAACTTTCCTTTTAATCGTACTATTAGAACGGTTTCCTTTGATTAATTATCAACTCACACAACTGCTAATACATTTAAATGTTCTTTACAATATTAACTTATTTATGCGTTAACATTTTGATGTGAAGCCAATAACCTCCCTTCCCAAGACAAAACACACACAAAAAACTGAATTACAAAAATGCAACATCACTTGAATTTCACTTATTTTTTAAAATAGAACCCTGTGTAATTATTTTGTTCATTGTTCTTGACACGCAAAAGAGCACACAATTATGACTTCAAAAACACATTACAACTACAAATGATTATTTTATCACAACAGTGGCAGCCATTTATAAAAACTATTCATTCATTTATAGCTTTCCTACTTCCACTTTTGGAGAATGTAAACGACAGTTGAATAAAATTAACTTAAGATTTCTTTGACCCTACGCAGTCGTTTTTTGAAACAAATTCTGTGCCTTACGAGTTTCATTAAAATATTAGTGACTGTACTGCATTTACTTGATACTATAGCTTTTATTAAAAAGTAGTAACTTTTGAAACACAATACCAATGACATGGTATTTAGTTTGATTACCGTGAAATATAATTAGATTTCAGAAAAATTATCACGAACAAAATTATTTTATCCATATATGTGGACATATAAATAATGCATAAATTATGATAAAAAATAACTGTAAATAACTAACCTTAAAAATATGATGCACTGCACTATTTAATGGAATGAAATACAACTATCTGAATAGTTTTTGGTATGAACTACTAAAAAAGTGCCCTTGTTAATGATAGAGTTAACAAGTTTTAATACAATGCAAAAATAACTAATTGGAATGAGGTACACCCAACTGCTCTAAAATTCATTAGCTAATATTTTCTTTCATACCCTCAAATTTTCTTTTATTCCAATTACCAACTCTAATTAGTACTACTGCACTATCAAAAAACTACCTGTTCTGGATACATAGTAATGAGAATATGCATTAAGAAAAAAAATTGATACATACATTTTGTTTACTAAATACATTATACCTCTGAAAATACAGTTTGAATAATGCCATAATTGGCAATCTGTTATTTTTACTTGAAATTATGAGTCCATTCATACTGATTAGTAAAATTTAATATTCAACTTGAGTTACTAAATTTCAGAATCACCCCAAAAAAAATTAATTGTATGAAAAAAAAAAAAAAGCTACCTATATATGCATAAATTTTGAGTAACACAAATACAACATAAAAATGATAGGCTTCCTTACAGGGTCTATGAATTAGGAACCTGAACCTCAGCTTACAAAGTCCTCTACCATGATAACTTCCAACCTGTCAATCCTCTGAGCACATTCTAAAACAGTTTCTTTTGATCATCAGTAGGAAGGCTTGATGTACGATTGGTAAGCAGCCAAAGTCACATTCGGAAATAAAGTGCAGTAAAGTGTGTGTATAACGTTCATTAATACTGTAGAATTTTGCACTGCCATCTAAATATAAAATAACCACACACACTCTAATCTTAATACTAAATTTTCTTAAAAGTTTTACAAAGTGTATCTGCCATTGCAGAAATTCAATATTTCATCTTCGATTTAAAGTTACACTGAATAAATACAAGTTACTGTGTATTATAATATATGATGATTCAATGTTCTTGAACAGAAACACACTTGTACTGTACTGCTCTTATTACTTCATCCTATTATTAAACTTACTGACAATTTATTGTATACTCAAAGTTTAAAAAAAAAATATATATGTATATATAATAAAAATATTAAAAAATTAAGTATCTACCTTATTTATTTAAATTGCAGTCTTTCTGCTTTACTATTTTTTCTTTCTTTTCCTTTTCCTTGCCATTCCCACTTTGTCTCTCTATTTTCTTCCCTTTTTTCTCACATCCTTTCCCATACTGTACTTCATTCCCCTAACCTGAAG
Source organism: Clitarchus hookeri (assembly GCA_002778355.1). Classification (NCBI taxonomy): domain Eukaryota; kingdom Metazoa; phylum Arthropoda; class Insecta; order Phasmatodea; family Phasmatidae; genus Clitarchus; species Clitarchus hookeri. Next base: position 136,112 of record NQII01005240.1, on the reverse strand, counting down.
TTTCCCTTCCTGTACTACATTTCTCTTCAACTTACTGACTTCACAACAGTTAGGTACCCTCTTTTCAAAATTATTAATCTGCCTAGGCCATTGATTCTCTCTTAAAGGAACTGAGTGTCCAATAACAAATTCTGAATTTCTCCCCTCACTTTTAACCTCTTTATTTATAATGTCTGCCTTTGTACCCTCAACATTAAACTCTCTACATTCTTTGTCACTGCCAGTGTAACGTTCATTTTTTACGTCATTGCTGTTTTTATTATCTTTACTTGCGGCAATTAATGTTCAAACGTTTCCTAACCTATTTATTTCCGTTTCAACCCCCCCCCCCCCCGCCACAGTTTTCTATCTTTGTTATTAATTCTGCAAATTTGTTCTCACTCTTTTCTGCTTGTCACCTAACTTCTTGCCATAATTCATGTTTAAGCTCCTGTTGTCCTTTCTGTAAGGACAACAGGATATTAAACATTTCTGTCGACCATGTACACACTGCATTTCCTGTGGTAATTGTGCCATTTCTATTCCTTATTGGTTGTTTACCGATCCTATATATAATTCTGTGTCCAACTGGCTACGATTTCTAACCAAATTCTGGGACATCACTTTTAACCTTATTTATAAAAATTACATAATACCTAAACAGATACGTTACTTGTTTTGATGGCTTCACTGATGATTGATTATTTCTTACCGTGTTACTGATGTTGATGAATGAGGATGTCTCGTACCTGGAACTTCTGCGTCGGTCACTGGAACTGCCGGTATCGTGTTGCATAGCTCATATACACGTTTGGAACTGCCGGGCGGTAACTTGGTTATGTGCTGCTCGATGTTCGTAAATTCCAAGTCTTCAGGTGTGGTTATTCGTGCCCCACGTTGGGCGCCATATTTGTAATGTGGCACACGGCTTGTTATAGCCGGCTTTATAATATTGCAGCCCCATTGTTAGGTGTCATATTTGCAACAATGCCTATGTCGTTAACGGCGCGTTAAGGCCACCATGTTTGAAGCATCCTACGTCTGGTTCTGATGCATGGAAGTTGCCACTCGGCTAGCTCAGTAGTAGCAATGAACTCTTGAAAAAGGAGGCGCCGATTAAATATTAAATAACGTAGTCAAGTTCCGGTTTATAATTCTTTACTGTAATTTAGTATCCAAGATGCAACAGTTAACATACAGAACTCAGATATGCCGAGTACGAACAGGCTCATCGATTCACAGAATAATAGAGAGCGATGCCACAGTCGTCATTTGATTATTCTTTACGTCTCTAAAAATTGCCTTGCCAGAATATTAATAATTAGAGACCTCCCACACCGGCGTAGAAATCCAATGAGCAGGGTTAAGTTGCCGGTGTGGGGGCTATGCGCCACGCCCGATGCGGCTTCGGTGACTTGTTGCCGAGAGTCTACTGCTTATTATCGACTGCTCTGAATGGTGACAGGCACACAGTATTTGTCGCGTGCCTATCACCCCGCTCTCCTCAGATAAGGGCCTAGCGTGGGCTGCCACGCACGCTCTTCCCACGCTATCCACAACTGCGTAACCCGCTTAACTGCGCCGTCAGTTAACAGATAATCGAACTTCTCGAACAAAACCTGATGACACAGTCGGAAAGTTTCTAATCTAATGATGACACTCAACAAAAACTACGACATTCAAAACGGCAAACCGATGCCCGATACACATTATTCCACAATAAACAAACTACGACGGCTTTTAATTTTGAACCCGATAAAATATTACGAAACCCGTTAACAAAAGAAAATTAACCTCGTATCCCGAAAATTTATAATACTGCGTCAGTAGAATCTTATTTCAAAATCAATTCAGTTTTAACTCTAGTACTAGGGCTGCAGAAATTTGGGCTCATTTTGTTCTAAGTACAGTACCTACCAAATATGTAATACAGTAAGTGATGATCTCTTAGAAAAATTGCCGGAATCTCGTAACAAAATTTCAAAACATTTATAATCCAAGTGCAGGTATGCAACATGAACCATTAAAGTATTTTACAAAGTTGTACAGTGACACAGCAATGAATCACTTCTGTTTGTATTGTTTTTGTGTATTCATAGTTTATTTTGCAGTGTTCTGAGAAAATTACTTTTACAACAGTGTGTAATGATGCAGTTATAATTAACGAGATAGTTGGTTAATTTTCTTTTGTTTTGCGAAGTTTCATATTATTTTATCACGATTCAGAGTTATTGCAGTGGTAGTATGTTTATCGGTCATACGTTTGCCTTTTCAGGAATTTTAGTTTTTGTTCGTGTCAGCATTTGTAGATAGAAGCTTTTACAACTTCAGTAGACATTTTTTCCTTCTAGAAGGTTCTAGAAATTTGATTATATTTTCACTACGACGCAGTTCGGCATGGCGTGGGGAGTGGTTACGATGGGGGTCGCATAGGCTTTCGAAGGGATTCCAGCCCACGCCATGCCCTTATTTGGTCACGTTTTTGGCACCTTGGGGCAAGGAGTGGGGGTAGGCATGGGGCGACAAATAATACCGTGTGTGCCTACCGCCCAAAAACGGAGTAGACAACCAGCACTCCAAGAGGACACATCGTGCATGGCATATATCCCCCGCACCGGCAACTTTATCCCGCTAAATTATTTCTCCGCCGGTGTGGGAGGTCACTAGGGTGCCAGGAGGGAACTGCCGTCCCTCCTGTCTTCATAATTTCATCTTGTGATGCAAGTTTTAAATGACGTGATTAATAAGTAAACTACTGTGGCGCTGCTCTGTACTTGTTTGTCTGGTGAAACTGACTGTTCGGGACTCTGCATACTTGAAGCTTGTGTGTGAGCTGTTTCTTTGGAATATAACAATTAATTACAGTAACTAAACCGAGACTTTGACTTTATTTAATATTTATATGGCGCCTTTAAAATTTCATGTTTCTACGGATTGAGCAAGCTCGAGCTGTAATTTCCAGTCGCAAATTCTGATGACTGTGACGTTACAAGTGCTAGAACAGTCTGCTTGGGTCCTTTTCTGAAGTGATGTTTTTCTGCATTCATAATTTTTTTGAGTCCCAGCTAAAATCTTAGTCTGTAACTTCTCACCTTGCTTTTGTCAGTTCACTATTGTTAATTGAGTGGGGGAGAGAGGGAGGGGTGTGAGACGACCAGAGGAGTAGAAGGGGGGAGTGTGAAAGAGAAGGAAAGGGGGAGGAATGGGAGGGAATGATAGATGGAAAAATGGTAAGTGGTGCCTACAATGTCTACTATTATCTTCAAATACTGTAAAACTCAAACTTAACAGTCTTCTGACGAAAATCTCAGAATGATCTGAGGGCATCCACCACAGCGCAAGTTTAAAGACCACCGAGAGACTCAACAACTCTAAGCTTTAATCAACGTAACTCAGATCTTAATTGGTAGAGAATCATAAAACCAAATTAAACTAATAACCTTGTACTCAATAATAACTGCACTTGATTGACCAATATGAGACACTGCAAGGCACTAATCATTAAATATGTCAATCAGTAATTAATAATCGTTAATTAGAAAGAGGTTGACTAACTTATACTAAATAAAAGATTTAAGAGTATCGTTCTAGGACAATTTACTTTGAAAAAAGAAAATTGATACATTAAATAGGGCAATTCACAATTATTGCAATACAAAGTATCCCGAACAAAACTGTACAAATAACGTCAACAAATTCATTAGCTGGAGAAATAGAAACGGACCTTTCTGCCGAGACTTATCAAAACTTTATCAATTAAGTACTTGCATCTACAAACTGTCTGATTCAGACCATTATCAATTCATCACGTCAACAAATTGCCAATGAGGGGGAAAATACATTAAATCGAGATCAACGACAATTCGACTGTACTTCGTCGGCTAAACCAAAAAGCTCTGTTAAGTCATGACAAAAACTATGTTCTTAACAACAAGAGTTATGCAGTTAAACTATGCTGTGTTGAGTCCCCGAACCTACAACAACCAACTCATACCTAACTGCGTGTGACTACAAGGTACTGTCCAAGGCTCCTCTTGCCCCCCTTCAACTACCCAGAATTAAGTTCTTCAGCCATCCATCTTGCTCCAACGCCGCACACAGAATCCTGTGGCTGCCCGTCACTCTATCAGCCCACGTTTCACTTAAGCATTCTTCACCTGCGTCCCACGCTTACGCTGCCCTGCCATCAGCATTCTCATGTGCTCGCTTCCTCCACCCTCCCCTGCAGTCACCCTTCTTGCCTCTTCCTCACTCCTCGAAGTACCTAAACTCCACGCATTACAGCCACACTGTTTGGCTGGGATCAGCAAGCTTGCCACAGCCAACCCACCCAATCAGCCCAAACACGTGTGCATACATTCACCGTTTAAGCTGCTCGGATGGAAGTCTGGGTCAGCACGACTGATGGTCGGCCTGCACACCAGCATAACCCAACCAATCCAATTCTAATTCCAGCTATTGGGCCATAACAGGGTTCACAATTTAAAATTTAGAAAAACTAAATAAATGAACTAAACTCAAAAACACTGGCCAAGTTCAAAAACAAACTGTCAAAACCAAACTAAAAATCTCAAAACCGACTCAAAACTAATCAAAAACTTAACCGACCTAACATCAGCCTGCTACTTAACAAAAAAAAAAGCAAACCCGACAAATTGAAACCAAGAAACAACTTATGGTAAAACAAGTATGATAAAAAAAATACCACTTCTAAAAGACAGAAAATTTTACTTAACAATATCTAGTAATTACCTGAACTATAAACAAGACATATACAAATATTGATTTTAGATATGGGAAGTTGAGCCGCTCTTTCTCTGATGCTGTTATCCGCTTGGATGCCAGTAGGTTGCAGTATCAGGGCACAATTTCCTTCATTTAAAACAGAAAAGTGTGTGGTTTTTGTCCCAAGCATGCTTCCATTCTACAAACAAGGAGAGACTTGAGTGCCACCTAGCTTTGGGAGATGCCCCATAAACTTCACAGAAAAAGGAGAAAGGGGACAATTTATTGCTTTCAACTGGAGCTAAAATAGTGTGTGGAAGGAGATAGAATTTGGGGACATAGAAAAAAAAAAACAACCAACATTTTTTGTCTCGTGAACAAGGTGTCTAGTAGATTAGTACAGTGAAAATGCATGTACAGAATGAATCGTATCCACCCTAAATTTGCATCAATCAAAATATCTCTTTGTGTCCCATCAAATAAGGTTTCCTGCAATGGTCATTTTTGAGCTGGTTGTTTATGCAAACGTCTAATAACTGGATGTGAAATATGTTAAACGTGCCATCGTTTATCATTACTATGGTGCGGTGCTCTCCAGTTCAGCTGATGGTGTCAGCAACTCGGTGAATCTGGCAGCTCCCTTCAGAGGGGAAATAATTACAGAGCAACTAGCACGCTCTCTCTAGGCCCTCCTCCTCTTTTTGTGTGTCTCAGCCAAGTATCTTTCTTCCCCCTCGTACCTGCTGGCAAGAGGGGAAGCTGCTGCAGAGAAAAAAAAGCTGTCCTCTTGGCCTCACATGCTTTTTCCACCCTTTACATGCCTGGCAAGAGGGTAATCGGTAGAGTATGCTAACCATTAAATAAAACTAATCATGTGATCTCAATTCAATGATGCACCACACCACATAGCAGTCAAGTGCTCCACCAACTGTGACCTCCAGGTCGTGGCAAGTCAGAAGTATGCCACTGTAATTCAATTGTAGAAATTTTACCAAGGTTCACAGTTGCTCAGAATAGTTACACTTATCATCACTAGTATTTCAAAGAAAATGGTTTTTTGCTGAAGAGTTACGCAATACATTTTAACAAATTATTATTTTTTCATAGATGTTTTCTTTGGTGTTTAAGGATAGTTTTTTCTTGTAAAGTTAGTGTTTAAACATATCTGATGTAAAATCAACATTATTTTTAAATAAAATATTTAGTTATCTCAATAGGCAGCATCTTCTGAATAAATTAAATGCTTAGAAGCGTATACTTGACCTCCCCTGGTCACTAAAAATTGTTTGAAGATCGAGCTACTTGTATTACCAAGTGGTAGCTTCTGCCCCCCCCCTCCCCAGGAGAATTTATATTAGTTTATTTCAATAGTCACATGTCTTCTGAATAAACTGATATCCTGGAAGGGCCTATTTGACACCTTTTTATCATAAAATGATGTGCAAACACAGAGCCAGAGCGCAGCATAACTTCCGACAGATATGGCATCACCAATGTGACGTAAACTTGTGGCCTGAATTGTGTAAGCTTTGGCTTTCCTCCGAGAGATACTCTGCAGAGCTTGTTTCCTTCCCTTACACGGTTGGCGGGGAGATATATAGTTGCTTAGCAACCAGCGTGGCATCCTTGCACTCTGCCTCTGTGTGCCGACCGTTTTCGGAGGGGAAGGGTAGATTGTTTCACTTCACCTGCTGCTGAGGTTTTCCCTTCTCTGTCTCGCCTACCGTGAACACATTGGCCGGTCAATAACATCTTCACATGCTCTCAGCTAATCGAATGCGCACAGGACATTAAAAATTTGACTTGCATTGTGTTGGATTACAATCAATTATACTGTATACAATACTATGTACAATCAATTATACTGTAAAGTGGATTCTCTATCTGTCGCTTCTCAGGGGACTGACAAAATATTTCAATACATGTGGTCTTTCAATGAATGTTGTCTTGAAATGCAGATAAATTAAAAACGGGACCACAGAATATGTTCCATGGATGCAGGATTTCAATCCATTCGACTTAAATACTTAGAGGTTCCACTGTATACAGTATTTTGTAATGTTATATTCTTTATTTAAATTAGGTGAGGTGAAACGTTTTTGATGAATTATTTATAGTAATACTAATACTGTAATACAGTAATACTTTTTTTGAAACTTTTTGACAGTCCCCTGAAAATTGGCAGACATGGAGCCTACTGTATAGCACGAAAATTAATACAAATACAAGCGTAAACAAATTAAGAGTAAAGCTGCTCACTACTGTAGAAACAACATGAGTAATTATCTATTTTATCCTTTTTCTGCCATTGTAAAAACCCCATATGCATTCAAACAGGAACTGTGTCACATATGTAATGAAATGTTATACTTCTACATACACAAAGGCTGTGCCTATGTGGAGGTACAGAAATAGCACTTGTGACACTTGCTTGGGTGGTTGAAAAGCTTGCAGAAAAAAGTGTCCAAATGATGTTGCAGTCTGTGAAGACGGTTATAACACAAAATTATCAGCACTGCAGTGAGAAAATATGGCCAGTCACCTAAAGCAATAACTGTATTTGTTCTTCAATGAAAACATTCCAGAAGTGTTACATATGTGTTTATATAATATATATTTGTACCTATAATATATATACATGTTTTGTACATATATAAATATATATTTCTGCATATATATATATATTTCTGCATATATATATTTCTACATATATATATTTCTACATATATATACTTGTACATATAATATACAGGTTGTTCGGAAACTAAACGCCCAAACTGCAGAAGGTGATTCCTTAGTGAAAATAAAGTTGAAATTATATAGGATGCCATATATCTAAACGGAATATTAAAGCCTATGAAAATTGGGTTTCAAAAATTTATTTTTGCAGAATGCATTTTACAACACCTACAAAGTTCGCAGCAAAAAAGATGACTTATGCTTCCTATGTTGCAGACACATACGCATAATGCTGGCCATCCTTGGTCTGTGTGCACTGTTTGGCTTAAGGAAGGGATACGTTGTCACATTGACGTGCCCTCCACTAGTACACGCTCCATAGCGTGCCAAATGGGCAAGTCCCATTCAACCGTGTGGGACATACTGTGGATAAATCGCCTGAGAGTGTTGCTGCAATACAACCTTTTTGGTTGATTGGGCCCCTTGATACCAATTATTTCAAAAACATCTAATGGCAAAAAAAAATTTAAGCCACCCCATTACTTTAATGAAAGCAGAAGGCATTCAAAACAATTTCTTCATAGATTGCAGATGTTGTTAGTGCAAAACAGTATTCAGAATCATAATTTCTTTGTAAGTAGTTTCATATTTTGCCAAAGTATGATTTTCAAGGGCAAATTTATCCCTTACGATTTGCACCAGGTTATAAGTCACATTATATGACCTTACTTCATTTACGACAAGGAATCACCTCACAAAGACTGTAATCTACATTGATATACATCCTGTGTGTGTGTGTGTGTGTGTGTATATATATATATATATATATTGATATACATCTTGTATGTATATATATGTATACCGGATGTTCATGACAAAATGTTGATAAACACCAGAGTGGGTAGTCCAGTACAAATGGATCATATTTCATCAAGAAACCAATAGTCTAACGTCCATAATTAATCTGCTAACGGCAGTGGCAATGTGCAGGGGCAGGCAGGCTTTCACAATTATTAGGCTACAGGCAGTGCAATGAAATTACACTTTATTTACACATTTGGGCTGAAGGCATGGGGACAGAGTATCTGTTCGAACTGGCCGTCAGTGACGGCCACACAAGCAGTGCAGCACTGAAGCACATGTGCAAAGGTTTCCAGCATAATGAGCTCATCCTTCATGACAAGTGGTGTGGCATACACTATCGATTTGATGTGGCCCCACAGTCAGAAGCAAGGTGGTGTGATGTCAAGTGAGTGTGGTGGCCATGCTATGGGGCCTCCCCTACCTATCCATTGGTTTGGGAAGTATATGTCGAGGTGCTGGCAAACCGCACTGGCGAAATGAGGAGGGGTCCCGTCCTGCTGAAATCACATCGCCTCACGAGCATCTAAAGGAACTTCCTCCAAGTATTACGGTAACACGTCCTGCAGGAATGTAGATACATAACACCTCCGAGACTACGACCAAGTGGTACTGAACGGTGTTATCGGGCACGCAGACCTGCGCACAGGCTGGTTACAATTCCACATGCCTAATGTTGCATACCCACCCCTACACATTGCCACTGCCATTAGCAGGTTAACTATGGATGTTAGACTATTGGTTCCTTAATGAAATATGCTCAATTTGTACTTCTACCTCACTCTGGTGTTAATCATCATTTGTTCGTGAACATCCGGTATATATGAATATATGTGTATACACAGAGGCGACAAAAGTCATGGGATAGCAATATGCAAATATACAGATGGCAGTAGTATCGCATACAAAATGTATAAATGGGCAGTGCATTGGTTGGGCTTTCATTTGTAGTAAGTGATTCATGTGAAAATGTTTCTGGCGTGATTATGGCCGCACGACGGGAATTAACAGACTTTGAACGCGGAATGGTAGTTAGAGCTAGGAGCATGGGACATTCCATTTAGGAAATGGTTAGGGAATTCAACATTCTGAGATCCACAGTGTCAAGAGTGTGCCGAAAATACCTAATTTCAGGCATAACCTCCCACCATGGACAACGCAGTGGCTAACCGCCTGCACTTAATGATCGAGACCAACAATGTGTGCGCAGAATGGTCGGTGTTAACAGACAAGCAACACTGTGTGAAATAACTGCAGGAATCAATGTGGGACGTACAACGGACGTTTCCGTTAGGACAGTGCTGCGAACTTTGGCTGTACTGGGCTATGCCAGCAGAAGACGGACTCGAATGCCTTTACTAACAGCACGACATCGCCTGCAGCGCCCTCCTGGGCTCGTGACCAAATCGGTTGGACCCTAGACGACTGGAAAACCATGGCTTGGGCAGATGAGTCCCGATTTCAGTTGATAAGAGCAGATGGTAGGGTTCAAGTGTAGCGCAAACCCCACGAATTCATGGACACAAGTTGTCAACAAGGAACTGTGCAAGCTGCTGGTGGCTCCATAATGGTGTGGGCTGTTTTTACATGGAATGGACTGGATCCTCTTGTCCAACTGAACCGATCATTGACTGGAAAGGGTTATGTTCAGCTACTTGGAGACCACTTGCAGCCATTCATGGACCCAAACAACTATGGAATTTTTATGGATGACAGTGCGCCATGTCATCAGGCCACAACTGTTAGCGATTGGTTTAAAGAATATTCTGGTCAATTCCAGCGAATGATTTGGCCACCAAGATTGCCCGACATGAATCCCATCAAACATTTATGGGACATAATCGAGAGTCAGTTCGTGCACAAACTCCTGCACCGGCAACACTTTCGCAATTATGGACGTCTATAGAGGCAGCATGGCTCAATATTTCTGCTGGGGACTTCCAACTACTTGTTGAGTCCATGCCACGTCGAATTGTTGCATTTCGCCAGGCAAAAGGGGTTCCGACACAATATTAGGAAGTATCTCATGGCTTTTGTCGCCTCAGTGTATATATGTATATGTGTGTATATAAATATACACACACATATATATATATATGTTTATGTACATGTACATGATGGTCCGCCTAATGTGGACACACCCAAAATTTCCTGAATGGTTGCAGATCACAAAGTGCGGTTTTCGCTAAATTAAATTATGTACGGGGGCAAGTAACTAGCTGCAAAGTGACTATTCGTAACACGTGAATGGAAAGAAGTAGTTAAACCACATGATTTTCGCCTGGAAACAAACATTTATTTCAAAGGCATCTGAAAGTACATGCAAAGAGGAATTTAGTGATATAGTATACACGATAGAAAGTAACACAGAAACGCCAAGAAGTAATGTGCAAATATGATTAAGTTAAGTGGGCCTGTAGCATGGGTCAGTGGACCAGTACTCACAGCTGTAAGCAAGCAACATGTGCTGTGACTCATCCTGGCGGAACCGCTTCCTTATAGCAGCGTAGCGCTCACCTTAATGGGGCAAGGGGCATGGAATGCGATATTGGACAAAGGAGAGCACCGCAGCGGAGGGAAGACTGGCAATGTGAGTACAGGTCTGATATCAACCCATTACATTTTATTCAGATGCCAACGTAATTCAGGAGATTTATATTCATTAACTGTACTGAGTAACGAGTGCGTACAGGTGCACAACAAAAATAGAACAAACCAACCTAAGGAGAAATGCAATTGTATCCGCATGAATAGTACAAAAGAGCACAGTTATGGTAGAAATGCTTCACATTAGGTCTTTTCACAGCATGTGTTCAATATGTTTACCATTGACAGCAATACACATCTATAAACGCACATGTAGTGAGCGACGAGCGGCCTGAAATGTGTCTGGCGTCATAGGAACTGTGTTGTACACCCTATCTTTCAGTGTTCCCCACAGGAAAGTGTCAAGAGGTGTGAGGTCGGGGGAGCGAGCTGGCCATTTTACACCACCACCACCACGCCCTAACCACCGGTTTGGAAACTTTGCATTTAACACTTGCCTCGCCACCGAAGCAAAATGTGCAGAACCATCATGCTGAAACCACGTATCACGACATATGTTGAGCGGTATACCTTCCAAAAGTGCCGGTACGGTCTCTGAGGAACTGGGCGTACGTTCTGCCGGTAATTGTCCCTTGAATGAAGTATGGCTGTATTAAGTAGTCTCCAACGATTCCACACCACACGTTCACTTTCTACTGTTGCTGATGCTCCATGTGCTGGACCCAACGCAGATTCTCCATCGCCCAGTAGTGCATATTTCGTAAATTTACGCGCCCATGGTTAGTGATGGTTGCTTATTTGGTAAATAGTATGTTCTTTAGAAAATTGCTGTCATTCCTTACAGACATCAGAACAAAACTGACCACACTGCTGGAAATCACCTTCATGTAATGCCTGATGAAGAGCCACGTGATATGGATGGAATTTCCGTTGGTGCAGTATCCGTAACACGTTTGTTTTACTTCTTCCTACGAACCTACGAATTTCCGTGTACCCATGTGGGGGTTTCCATTGATACGTGCCAACACATCATGTTGATTTGTCTCACCCATAGCAGTCTTTCGTTGTACTCGTGTTATGGAATTCCAATCATCTCGTGACAAGAGACTTGTGCAAATTCTTCGTATTGTTCGCCAGGAGATGGGCATCAGATTAGGATACATTTGGACGGCTTGCTTGGCATTTCTGCTACTCTCACCTTAAATAAAAAGTGCGTCCAGTTTGTTCTAATTTGTGAACTTCATTACATACGTAAGCCACACACTGCAATACCACTTGCCATAACAGATTACGGGGACTGGTGCTGCACTGCTGTTAGGAAGCGGTCCCGCCAGGATGAGTCATGGTGTGTGTTGCCTGCTTACAGCTGCGAGTAAAATTCCACTGCCCCATGCTACCGGCCCACCTACCTTAATCATATTTGCACATTATTTATTGGCATTTCTGTAACACTTTCCATTGCATATGCTATATCACTGCATTCCTCTTTGCATGCACTTTCAGAAGCCATTGAAAAAAATGTATGTTTCCAGGAGAAAAATAATATGTGGTTTAATTATTTCTGTCATACACGTGTTACGAAGTCACTTTGTGTCAAATTACTTGCCCCCGTACGTAATTTCATTTAGTGAAAACCGCATTTCGTGATCTGCAACCGTTCTGGAAATTTTGGGTTGACCACGTTAGGCGGACCATCCTGTATACGTATATATACATGTATACATATATATACACACATATACATGTATGGGTATCTGTATACAGGGTGATTCTAAAATCATGGGACAAACATTGAGGAGTGGTAGAGCTCACTAAAACAATCAATTATTGTATAGGAATATATGGGCCGAAGTGACGCGTTGAGGCACAAACACAAAAACATAACACATTAACGGAAACATAAAATGTTCATTAGCAGCATACTTAACGAGTGATTCCGTACAGAAAATGTTAAAACAGTTGCTGGAAATGCATCCACCAACAGTCACGCATGCTTGTCGACCTCTACATATGGCGTGATTGGCTGACAATGGTGGCGATAGTTGAGGGCAGTCAAACGGTGCACCAGTGACCTGCTGCATCAGCGAACAAAGCATTTGCGCTTGAGAGTTCGGCCGTGATGGGTGATTTTACGAATAGCGAAATGGCAGACATGCATCTAATGTACGGTGCTGCTAATGGTAACGGTAGAGCAGCGCTACGGCTGTATCAGGAATGCTTTCCACATAGACGCATGCCGAACCACAAAATGTTTGAGCGATTACATCGGCAACTTTGTGAAAATGGTTCATTTATCGCCAGTACTGATGGAAGGAGTCGATCGAGGACTGTACGACAACCACACCTTGAAGAAGTAATCTTGGACCATGTGGACGAAACACCCGGCACAAGTACAAGGGCTGTAGCATGTCGTCTACATGTCAGTCAACCTACCGTTTGGAGAGTTTTACATGAGGAACGTTTACACTCATTCCACATACAGAGAGTCCAAGCTTTGCAGACGTGTGATTACCCTCTGCGCGTGGCTTTCTGCCAATGGTTCTTGCAGCAGTGTGCGTTGCAGCCGGCTTTTCCAGCTCATGTGCTATTCACAGATGAGGCGACCTTTACACACGAAGGCGTTTTCAATGCTTACAATTCTCATGTGTGGGCAACAGAAAATCCACACGCCACATACCCACATGCATTCCAACAACGCTTCTCTGTGAATGTTTGGGCGGGTATTGTGAATGATTACCTTATAGGTACATATCTCGTACCAACCCGACTCAATGGTCTCAGTTATTGGATATTTCTGGAAGAGGTTTTACCAGAATTTCTGCAAGACGTTCCGATTGGCGTTCGCAATCAAATGTGGTTTCAGCATGATGGTGCGCCAGCCCATTTCAGTATTGATCCTGTGCGGCTGCACGCGTGCGTGAAATACCCGGCGTATTTGAATCTGTTCGCCAATCACTCCACCGATGCTACCCAGCTTGCATTACTGTCGGTGGGAGCAATTTTGAGCAATTATTATAAACATTGCTGTAAAAAGGCATTTAGCGGCGACGTTGTAAATAAACGATGTGTTGCATTTCATGTGTTATTTTTGTGTTTGTGCCTTAACGCGTCACTTCCGCCCATATAATCCTATACAATAATTGTTTGTTTTAGTGAGCTCTGCCACCCCTCAATATTTGTCCCATGATTTTAGAATCAACCTGTATATGATGGCCTATATGTCTTGACCACCCACAATAACACCGTACCGGGGCTCCAAATGGGAAAGTGTTTCATACAGAAATTTTATAACTGGAAAGGGGAAATAATACCGCTTCGGAGTCAGCCTTATAACATTATTTATAAGTAAGATACTAGTACTATCATCAGTTTTTTTTAATGACACCAGGTATCTGTTGGTCAAAAGTTCAAATGAAGCTCATCAAGACCTATTTAAACATGTACCACAATGTACACTTTCATAACATGAACATTAAATATGACACAGGAAGTGGGATCTCTACTGCCCGTTTATAGTACTATCCATATGGGTACTGCGAGGGGTAGAACACACACATTAGATGTTCAAAGTGGTGACCATTGGCAGCGATACATAAGTTCATTTGCTGGATGAATGACAACACATTCCTCCAGTGTTGCCTGCTGAAGAGCATTACAAACACACACAATGCGTTCATGCATGTTCTCTGGGGTTGGAATATCTTGATATACAGCACCTTTGAGGTAACCCCAAAGAAAAAAGTCCAGGGGGTTAAGGTCAGGAGACTGAGCAGGTCACTGAACTGGTCCTCCACGAGCAATCCACCTAGCAGGATATTTTTGGTCCAGAACATGATGTTCATACACACAGCATTATGTGCTGGGCATCCATCATACTGGTACCACGTTATCATTCTGTTTCTTAGAGGTATCTCCCCCCGAAAACCAGGAGGATTTGTTTGTATGAAGGTGGCATACTCCCTGCTGTTTCGGTTACCATTCACAAAATAAGGCCCTATAACCTTATTGCAAACTAATCTACACCAGACGTTAACTGTCCATTGACACTGAAGGTCCACCTGTCAAAGTTATTGTGGGTTCTCGACAGCCCAATAATGCATGTTCCTCGAGTTCACTTGGCCTGAATTGGAGAACAATGATTCATCAGCAAAAAAACATCCGAAAAAAGTTTGAGTTAGCGATAATTTAACGCCGTACCCATTGACAGCATCTACACAATTCTGGAAATCATTTCACAAAGCTTCACGAGACTGGAAAACAACTGTCTTGACTGTGGGGTCTTGTCAGGGTATCACTCTTTGTAGAGTTTCTCCGCTTGAGTAGCATTACACCAACGTTCAACAGAATGAACTACAAGTGAGCAAACCAAGCTATTGATAATGGTAATGAGAGAAAAAAAAAACACTCTCACTCTCTATCTATCTCTATCTCTCTCCAG